>JAKSZP010006145.1:0-22970 GCA_022478985.1 Massospora cicadina | reverse complement strand
TGGCAGAGGGTCATATGCCCTGACGGGGGAAAACAGGATCTCAGGACTAATATCGTCACAAGTAAATCAATCAGTCCAGCATGACAGAAGGTCATGGGGACCGCGCTCTGAGTAGGCGGTAGCAAGGAGGAAGAGGAGGAACGCCATATGCTGAAGGTTGTCCTGAGCAGCGTTGAGTATTGATGAGTGTACTCCACTTGAACCAATGAAGTATTTGACCAGATGTTTGAAGCAGTGTTCTCATGCCCCAGTCCTTTTCTTGCTGGAAATCTAGGCAAGAGGGGGGAGTGTTGAGATTTTTGCCCATATTCCCAGCCTGTTAGATTACCTGGTGTTGCTAGGGGAAAATTCCCTAAGGCAAAGTGAATCATAAACTGGTTGGCCTGATTTTTTGAGGAACTATGTTCAGGGGATTTTGGGATATTCACCTGGTCATATCCGTCAGGGCTCAATCCAGATGAATACTTAATATCACATTGGGTGGAGTGGCCGACGAAATAGGGGCATCTTATAGTGATTAACTATCAGGTGTACCAATTGGGATTTGTCAGGTTTCATCACTGACTGATTGGGAATGAATAGTGAGTTGTGAGGCGAGTGATTCTGCCTGCAACTAGCAAATCGATTGGTTGGTGAAGTGACCTTCTATAATGGGTAAAAAGCCCCATTACCTAAGCAGCCGCTAGCCAATTATGGTTGGCTTGCTAAGATCAAGAGGAAAACATTGGGGACACATTTTTCAACTCTTTCCGTTTAAGGTCTCAAGGATGTCCAATGATGGAATCCTAGCCAGGATGGGGAAGACCATCACTGCAAAGACAAGGAAGGGTGATTCAATGGCAACGGCTGCCGTTTCATCAAAGAGGTGTCAACTGAGGTTTAGATGGCCGAATCCCCTACTATATAATTCCCTAGGATTCACTATAATAAAAAACATTGAAAAAGCATAATTTATATTATTAGTAATATTGTCAATTTGGTGTATAGTTAGACTATCATCTTTCATTGTGACGTTCTATCTCAAGGATATTATTGAAGAAGGCAATAATTGGAAGACTCTCAGAGAGAAGAGTAGAGATCCAAGCGGGGATCTAGAGACAAAGGGAGCCACAAATTAGGGATTGCTGCTGACTGTGTGTTGGGCTAAAAGAGACTGTCATCAGGAGATCTTAACAAAGATCAGGTGGACAGTAATATAGGGAACAAATCCCTACGAGTACAAAATATTGAGTATTTAATCAGAAGTACTGGCTGAAGCGTTGGGCCTAACAATAGTTCAACTTAACTATGGATAATAGTCTCCATAATATTATTGGATAATATATTCTATACAACGCAAAGTGCACAAGAAAATTGAACCTGTGCAGTAGAAAGGTTACTGGGTTGACAACCAATAATCAACCAATAGAGTGAACTTTTACACTAGTTGTCATCACACAACTTTTATCCTATTATTTTACAACAAATCTGTGCACTAAACTATCAAAAAGTTTACAGCAACTTACTTAATCAACTACCCAGTCGCTATTTTAAAATATAAAAAACCATAAAGTATTTCTTAGTGCTACAGTAGTTTTCACTTAAGGTGGTATAACAAAAAGTGTTAATACATATGTTTTTAAGAAAAGTGGAGTATATGAAATTGCTGAGGGTAATGCTCTAGGGAAAGCTTCCAGAAGAGGACAAAATGGGCAAGAAACAAGAAGCGACGTCCTAGATTATCTCCATTATGTTTATAGATAAATTTCTGAGCTCTACCACATCAAACTGAACTAGAACATTAAGGGATTAAGTCACTATCTGAGTAATTTTGGGTAGCAACTAAGGCAGATGTTGGTGAAATAAGAAGCCATAGGCTCATTATAATAATCTGCAGTGTAGTTGCAGGTTTTATCCCAATGGTAGGGTTGGACCATAACCTCAAACTAAGGACAATCATTATAATATGGTTTAAACCAAGTTTATATTTTTTTCTTGAAAACAGGTAAAGGCTTAGGCAGAAAAATTCTCTGAAGGTTATTGAATATAGTTGAGTATTTAAGAAAAATAAAATCACTCTCAGCTGAAAATACTAATATATAAATGGGGATTTTTGAAAGAATTGAACATTTTTTTGAAAACTGATCCAATCTGAAAGTTTTTGCTTTTTAACGAGATCTAAACTCATGAACATGGCCAAACCTGTTTACCTCTTACACAGTGATTTTCCACATTTTTTTACTGATTTTCTCCCAACCTTCAGCCATTTAATTATCATTAACTTCAAGCCTATATGTAAAGCTAGAACCCATTTGTGGTCAATGGCTCATGAGATCACTGATGTCTTTTAAAAGTTCTTGCCTTACTTCCTGTGTCTTTAGTGGCTTATACTTGAAAGGGTGTTTAACTCCAGGCAAAATATCACTAGCTGTGACATATATCACTCCAGATAAATAAATATATGGTGTTTAAACACTAAATCCTTTTATAAACTTTTGTTTGCTCCAGGTATATGAGTTTTAGTCTGTATCCTATCATTAAAATTTACAAGTATATAATTAGGCATAATGATGTCAAAAAACCAAATCTTATATACATACTAATTAAGATTATAGATCATGGTTGGTACATATATTATATCTCAATATCTGTTCCAGAAAGTGGGATCTTGCCTCTGACTACCAAACTGGAAGTCCATATGTTATGCACCCACTGTAATGCACTTTTAATAAATAGATAATGCCATTGGGGCCTTTTAGCTTATGTCTAGCTTTTATATAGACAACAAAGCATTTTTAGGTCAGCCTTTGTTATATTTGGGTTTTACCAACATAGATATTGACACCATCCATAATACCACTAATGCCCTATGGACCTCACCACTACCCTTGTCCCACTATCTGTATCCCTTGGAAGATCAATTCTTATGATCTGCCATCAGATAATTTTGCTAGCATACTATACTCAAATCTAAGCATCTACTAATTAATTTTACAGACTGATTTTTGGCATATATTCCTTAATCACATATCAACTGAATGTCCAGTTCCTCAAACTAGTTCCATTTTCATCAATCAGAGATTACCATAATTAATTAGTAAAACATTATCGTGAGCATCCCCGTCAGTTAGTACTTAAAAGTACTTGACGTTGGACAGATGCTCACCAAGATGTACTCAACGTTAGAAAGATAATTTTCTTGTATTAGACGCATTTGTCCTTAGACTATTAGTGAACCATAAATATGAAACGCTATAATATTCAGGAGATGCAGGAAAGGCTGACATAGTATAGGCCAGGGTATATAAAGAAGGGCCTGGTATTGGAACAGAGATAAACGCGGCAACACATACTATGTATCTACCATAATCAGAGATATTTTGGTTAATGCTTAAAATAGATCTTCAGCTTTGGAATATGCCTAACAAAAGTATGGTAGATTTAAAGAAATTACATTTAATAAATGCTTATTTTTTATTGAGCTTCACATTTATATTGAGATATACTGTCTTCAACCAGATATACTCATTGTAGTACAAATATACTTGTTTCTATCCTTCCCAGTTGCAGTCCTAATTAAAAATTTTGGTGTTCACTACAGGGGGCACTTTTATTGACAACATAGAAGAAACCAAGGTACCAACTACCATGAGTCAAGATCTTGACCGCTTTGCTATCAGCGTGGGGACAAGTATTTAATCAACATATGGACATAAGGGAGCCACCCACAATTACTTCTACCTCAGCAGTTTGGAAAATGAGGAGTATGAAACTTGCCCTATAGAGCTTGTCCCTGTAGAACCCGCTAGCCTCCCAGTCATTAGCTCAGATGACTAATGTATCACCTGAACATGTCAGGGAGGTCATGGAATGACTCCTCTTTGGATACTGTTCCACTTCAAAGCTATCAATGAAGCTCACTTGGGGATTTTCAGAAGATATGAAAATCAGGACTATCTGTATGTAAACTTTTGTACTTTTAAAAATGACTGTGTCCACCATAGCCAAGAAAACTACTACCCATGCGCAAATAGTAGAAACGATTGTTAAATATATACATCCATTTTTCTACCAAGCCATGTGGATCCTTACCTGGCAACACATCGATATCAGTGGACTGGTCAAGTTTGCGGAATCTAAATGTCAGGACAATCAGCTACTGGCGGAATGAAAGGACGGCACTTTTTAAGAGATTCATGTAGTCATTTTACACAACTAACGTAAAGCAGGCAAAGCCCATTGCTGAACAGATGAACTTGCTGACCAACTTAATGCCAATCTGGCCTGCATCATTGGCAAGGTGGTAGACCGGCGTGGGGCTTTATCTCAATGTGTAGCCAACGTGACCCATCACTGCGTCCAGGTTGAGGAGTACCTGAAGGAAGATGTGGTGCGGCACACTGCTATAGAGTATGCCAATTGTGAGGTCCACGACTAGATGGGTCAAAACATCTGGAAGTTGGTAGAAGATCTGGACTGGCAGCTTGTCTGCCTCTCAGGAGTTGTGATCAATAACCACCACTAAATACAAGACCTCAAGCGGAGCACTGATGCCAGACAAAAAAGACTCTGAAGCTTTAAGAAGATTCTGAATGGCGCCATCCAAACTTCCAAACATATGTATGGAGAATTCAGATTGTTGAACAACTTAGTCCTGGTACAGGGCCTGAGATTAACACCTCATCAAGGAAAACGTTGCTTTGAAAACCAATATTGAAATGGCAGAAATAGGACTTTCAAAGGGAATGCAGTTCTTATAGCGCTGAGTGCCAATGAGTTTCCAAAAAACTGGACCTGTTCTGAAATGAAATCAGAGGTGAACTTTTTAGATGTTAGCAGGGCCCTCCTACCAGAAAAACAAAGGAGATCTTTACTGACGTGCACAATTTTAGTTTAATAAACTAACAATCCAAAAGCAATAGGGCGTTCTTGGAGCAAAATATTCTGGTGGTCCTGAATTCAATACCCACTCCTGAAAGACTGACTCAAACTGCTATCCCAGAAACTCCTACCTGCACTGCTACTACTGCCCTAGACAACTGCAACAAAACAACATCTCGACCTACGCCCATTTCTAAGCCATCCACATAGTCCCACCTAAACTTTAGCTTGAAACCAGAAGTGCTGACTTACCACCCATGCCATAAAGCCTCAGCTAAGCATCAGAGGACATCAGCAGTTTTAAAATTTAAATCCATCAACTTGCTAAAGTTTGCAATAAAAAGGGAACTTACTCTAAGTCCAGGGGAGCATCATCTATGCATTGATCACATATAATTCCTGTTTTGCACCAAAAAAGGGGAAAAAAGGCGGCCATCCCCCTCGTAACCCAGGGCAATTTTACCATGTGGTTAAAGAGAGGTGGGTGACAGCATACCCATCAAAGTTTTCTCCTTTCCACCTTATTTTTCCATGAAAGAGCTGCTCCAGCGGATCAGGGTGTGCATTTAGGTGGCAGTGGTGAGAGAATGGTTCTAGAGGTAAATTAGCGGGCATCTATCCCCAGTGATAAAATCAGGTTCTTCCAAAAAGGCGAAAATCTAAATAAATAGGGGGCAGCAGAATAAAGCAAGTCATGGTATGATTGGGTTAAAAAACCTGCCATGGTGCTTCCTTCTCACTGGAAAAGGGAGTCCAACTCCAGTAGGTTTGAAGGCAAAAAATCTCTTTGATACCAAATGAGATCACCTTTATGAGGCCTGGCCATAGGCACTGTTGAAATTTAGGCTTTTTGTAGGCTCGCTGGTGCTTTTTATGTCTTAATTACAACAAGTCTTTTCAGGAAAATTCAATTTCTTTACTGCAGGATTTTTCTTCTGCAGGGGGTTAATTGACCACTAATAATAAAAATTTAAATAAAAGTATCATGTTTTAATAGGGATTTACCTGTAACCGCGGGGGAGGAAGAAAATGGAACCCTCTCAATATCTAGTAGCTTTGTATATAAACTAAATTTGAGGTTTGAAGGAAATTCAATGGGAAGTTTGTATTTCTTAGTAATGTCCAAATTAGGGAATATGGGGATTTGAATTATCAGATTGCTGGAGACTCACCTCATTTTAATGGAACAGTTGATAGAAAGTCAATTGCAGAAAGGATGTGTCCATGTGGCAGCGTTTTTATAGATTTTACCCAATCATTGGGTGCGAAAATATTTTCACCTTGCGTGACCCCTTCCAACCCTATAAAAAGGGCCAGTCTCTGCAGTGTCAGTGTTACTGAATTCGCTTTAAGAGGAGGAGGGACCTCAGAAGGGCTCCCCAGAATTGGCCAACTATTTAAAGCAATCTGACTGCCCAAACTCTTGGTTTTTGCCTGAGCAATAATAGAAGCGTTACCACAATTTGAGGGGTTTCAATGGTAATTGACTAGGGTCTATTGGCCAATTTTATTATCATTTTCATCTAAAACGCTTTTTTAATAATATTGTTCTTGCAATTGTCCAACAGGCACAACCAGTCATCCATCAGACAAAGCATTGCCGTTCTTCCAAGTGGAATCAAGGTGGGAAGTAAATTCAGTGGTCAATAAAAGTGAGAGCCAGCTGGCCAGCAGAAGATCAATATGGCATTAAATTATGCTTTAATATCTCATTCTGCCAGAATCAGTTGAGATTGTGATATCCTCAGTCCATGTATCCCCATTTATACCATAAGCCCTCTAGTACTTAAGACAACTGTCCCTCACTGGTATGTTTGTTGGTCAATTTTCAATACTTTTATAAAATAACCTCTCAAAACCAATTTCTAGTTCTAAAATTTTATCATTTTTGCCACTGCCACTACCAAATAAAATGTTCACGTTGTTGCGCAACAGGGCCTTAAGTGGGCATTATTACTACGCTGCTGCCTACCCTCCTCAAATGGCTCTTGAGTTAGTGGTCTTTTGGGGATGTCCCCGCTTGTGGACGCTCTCTAGATTTAAGATGTACCTTTTTGTTGGAAATTATTCCTACCTGTTGGACAAAGTTCTTTGACCTCACCACGCGCTTAACAACTCATGGCACCTCACCATATTCAAGGCCATCATGGGTCCCAAGGAGTTAACCATGGAGGCTACAGTTTGGTACTAGTAGAAATGGGGATGATGGTGGCCATCAGTCGCCGCCCCCTTTTGCTTTTCTCCCCATCTTCTACCAGGTTGTTTTTATGGCAATGTCCCAGAATTCTTATTTGTTTTCTGGGCGTTCATGTACCCTGACTGGCAGGCCAGTCTCAATTTCATTTGCCACTTCCATGACACATACACACCTCCTTGTCATTATCTGAGATTAGCATAGATAGTGCGAGTGACAATGCTAAACTGGTGTCACTAATGAATTCTTAGACCCAGAGGGTCAGGATCTGGCGATGCATAAAATCAGTGATACTGGGCTGTTTTACTGAAATGTAAAGAACATCATCATAAAGGAATATAGTGGAGCGGGAGATGATGACAACCAGGGAGACCACCCTCCTCAACGTTTCCAACAAGAATAACTAAAAAATACTAGAGTTTGCTGAATGCTATATTGATAAGCTCAAGTGATATATGGCGCAAAAGTATTGAATAATCATGACACACAGATTGCCTTATAAATCGCTTGCAACTTTATAAGGAATTGTACCATGCCATTTTACCTATGCTAAACGATGACTATAATGTATTGCAGATGAACTATCTCCACCGCTGCACTTCGACCTTCAAAGCACCCAATAAGGGGTACTGCAATAATTGAGAGAACCAAAGCAAGCCCCTCCTGCAAGACACCAAAGATAGCTGCATGACTGCCATCTGACCCAGAAGAACTGACATTCGCCACATCATGTGTCACCAATGCAGTATGAAGGGGCTTTACAACAGTCAATGCAACGCTAAGGAGTCCAATCCAATGTGCATCACATGGGGGTGGCGGATACTAAAGAGTAGGGAAAAAAGTGGGTACAGTAGAAACAGGATAAACTACCCTCATTGGATCCTAACATATCCTAGTTTAGATTATCACTACTTGACGCCCTCGCCTCCTTGATCTGTCATCACTGACAATGACTAGTGATCACCATCTGCTCACGCTGGGAGGACGCTATAGTATAGGAAGCTGAAGTAGTATTAAAGCTTTACATAAAGCAGCTGGAGCAGTACAACTTTCTAGCTGCTTCTGTAAATATTCCAAAGCTTAAAGAGGTTAATGTGGTAATCCCTCTTAGATCAATAAAAAAAGTAGCCCCCTAATCTGCTTAAATAACAGTCTATATGGTTCAAGACGGCAAGCTCAGTGTACATATAATACTTACCACTGATTCTTACTATCTGAGTTCATGTATGTTGATTAGTGTGAATAAGGTCTATGTCATGGCTATAGTGGATAACGTGGCCTCAATTAACATTATATTGACTAAATACCTCAAGATAATGGGATCATAGCCAGAAAAAAACCATCACAAAGAATATAGAATAGTGGGACCCAACTCAACTACTTTGGTAGGGGCCTACAGTGCGCTGCTGCTGAGATTTAGTTCCCTCATTGTGTTGGCTCCCACAATCGCCCTACCAAACACTCATCACAATATCCTCATTAGGACATCTTTCATGAGAACGTACAACGGCAAACCCAATTTTGAAGAAATATCTGGCAAACATCAGTCAGAAAATTCCAATGTACTACAGGAGTGGAGATCAGTAGATGTAGAAACAAGCTCTTATGTTTATAAATCTAACTCTTAAGATATAATATTTCCATCACCTATAAAATTGGCGTAGCTGTGCTCAACAAATACTGAATCATATTTTTGATTTTAAAGCATTCAAGTGAGGTCTTACTGCCACCTGACCATCCCACCTGGACACCAGGTCATAGTGAACACGGATATTGAGCTAAAAAATACCATCAGCTCTATATAAAAAAGTGTTTGCGCCCTTCAACCACTCTCACACAAACTAACCGTATCACTGAAGCTCATTCTTTCAGAACATGAGAGATTAATGTATTACTAGCCAATCTCTACCCATATCAATCCAGGTGAAATGTCACAAAAATTTATAGCCATCCTCCACATCCTATTGATGGAAGAGGTGCAAGACACATGAGTTTGGGACACAAAATGAGTTTGGGTTAGATGAAAAAGTTTTAAGGCCATCCGTTCAGTCATACCTTGCAAATATCTGGTAGGTCTGTTGGAAGATAAGAAAGATCAGGCAATGGCTCTATTTGAAAATATAAACAAATTTTCACAACATAAGAATTGAATTGGGATGTGCCAAGGGAATATTACATTATATTGACATTGGGAATCATTACCAATTTGCATATATCCCATCCGCCAATCCAAAACAACAGACGAAGTCATCAATAAAAGTGATCAACTATTTGCTATAGAAGGGAATGTTAGTAGAATTAAAAACCATGAACGCCACCAGTTTTGATTGTAAAAAAGGATGGATCTAACTGAGTGGTAATAAACTACTGGAAATTCAACAACATAACAAATAAGAATTCTTACCCCATTCCAAAACTACTAATGCGCTCAACCAAAATTTTTGTGCAAAGTACTTCTCCGCCATGGATCTGATTTCCAGCTAATTGCAGACAGAGACGCCTCTATAAGAACAATAAAAATACTATTGTAATAACTAAGGGCTATTCCACCCCCACAGGAATGCCGCAGGGGTTAAGTAATGCCCTCATTGTTCCAACAGACTATGGACAGCATACTGGAAGATCAGAAAATTTCTTTTGTCTTGGTTTACTTGGATGACATAGATGTTTCTTGAGGATGTTCAACAAACACTTTCAGCATCTTAAGGAAGTTTTTGCCAGATCGCTGCTGATAATCTGAAAGTTAAACTAAAGAAATGTGATTTTTCATGAGAACAACTTAAGTACCTGAGCTTTGTCATTGACAAGGAGGGCCTATGGCCTCAACCAGCCAAAATAGAGGCCATCAAGAATAATAGAACTCCAGCCAGAAAGCAGAACATCCAGGTTTTGAAGGGATGGTCATTCTCTAGAGCAGTTATGTAGAAAACTTAAGTAAAATAGGGGATCCATTAATCCACCTGTTGAAAAATGAAACTTAATTCAAATGGACGCCTAACTGTCAGATGGCTTTCAACTGACTTCGCACCTGTCTTACTTTGGCATTAGTACTCATGTGCCAAAATTTCAATAATTTATTAGTAATCCAGACAGACGTCTCCTTCACCATAAGAGCTGTGTTATTTAACTTGACTACAAAAGATAAAATATCCTGTAGTGTACTATAGTAGATGTTAATTATACATGAGCATAATTACACTGATAACATAAAGGAGTCTTTGGTGGTGATTTATGCTTGCAAGCAGTTTATGGTTTGTGTTTACTTAGTGCTTCAAGGTAATAAAAACCACTCCTTGCTTATATGGCTACTGAACCTCAAGGATCCAAAGAGACACTTAACTCCTTAGGCGCTGAAGTTAGAGGCATACAATTTCTAAGTTTAGGACTTGCTTGGCTGAGACATCAGAATGCTGTTGAACTTCTAAGCTTCCTACTTTTGCATTGACCATCAACATGGTGGATGGCCTTTACAACAAAATAATGAGTAGGAATTATATAAAAACCAAAGGAAGTACAATGTGCTTTTGACGAATGATGAAGAACACCACCTATAAGGACAGAAAAACTTAAAACTAATAGATAAAAGTGAATAAATAATACCACGACTAACCAAGCATACACATCTGATTTAGAGCTCACAAAGCCACGGGCTATGGAATAGTTAAAAAGATGTAAAACAAAAAGAAACAGCATTACTACTGGGAATCTATGAACTTTGGTATCCTTGAAGCCCTCAGCTGCTGCAGGGAGTGCCAAGCGTAGACATCATATTGTAAGGGCACTTTATACCAACTGGTTAAGTTTAACTTTGCTTTTTCATGCCATATCATTCAATGTCATTGTTGCAAATTGGCAGTATATGAAGGATACACCGAAGGGTTTTAGCACAGGGTTCGACCCACTGAGCAGCTAGGATCAATGATGTGAGGATTATTATCCTGAAAATAAATTAAAAGACTTAAAAATAAATATGGAGCACTTGCTCCCACAACTCTTCTTTATTAATATTTTATTACAGCTGATTCCCGCTGTTCCGCTAACTTCCACTGTTAAAAACCTGCCTTCCCTTGATCATCTCATCCTGCTTATATTGTAGCAATTTTGGATGATACTACTTATATGGCTTAGTAACTCAATTTGCTGTATCTCATTGGTTACATTAATTCTTCATTTTTTAATCTCACGACGCCCAATTCAAGTCAATTTACCAACAATCCAATATCGCCTAATTTCAAGGCGCTCAAATTACCATTAATTATATTAATCTTGGCGAATCCATCCCGCCCTCATGACCTAGGGCTTATCATCCAGTCATATCAGAATCACGGCATTACCCCTCCTTGACTGGATGATAAGTCTCCTATTGCTTATATGCTCAGAGGAACTTCACATGCACTCAGCTGATGATCCGACCGCTAGCAGGGTCCTTGATATTATAAATCTATGCTAGTCTTCTCAATGACTTTGAATGGTTTGATCCAAATATTGGTCATCTTGTGTTTTCAGCCAAAACCATGTTGATCATGGAATAAGACCATGTCTCCATCCTTGAACTGTGATAGGGAACTCCACCATACCTGATTAACACCCTGGCTTTTGATTCTCTTAGCTAAGCTGAACAAATATGCTTCAGTTTGTAATTTGATCAACATATTTGTTAGAATGGTCAAATAGCATTTTGGATCCATTCCGCTAGTGTCATCTACACAGGCATATAGGAGAGAGGGTAAATCGGGGTGCCATCCATAAAGCAATTGGAATGGACTTTTCCCCGTGGCTGAATGGTAGCTAATATTTTAGGTGAACACCGCGGTTGAAAGGAGGGTACTTCAATCAGAGGGCATGTCTGTGGCCAACTTCTGGAGTATGTTCACCAGGGTCCCATTAGCCTGTTCAACCATTCCGTTGGACTTGGGATGATATGGAGCTGTTAAAACCCCATGGATGGCCATCAGTTCGTTTAGCTTAGGTAGAATGTGTAAAGTGTAGTTCATCCCGTTATCAGTGAGAATGAATTGAGGACAACCGTGTCGCTGAGTTATACACTCCATAACAAACTTGGCCACCGTTAGCACCCCCAAATCTCATATTGGTCGTGCCTCAACCCACCTGGTCAAGTGGTCAATTGCTACCAGGATGTATTTGCATCAGTTTGCCCCTGTTGACAAGGGACCAACACGTTAATCAAAACTATGTTCCAGGCGAAGTGTGGCTTTACTAACTAGTATAAAGTCTTCTGGTGAAACGGCTTTTCTACTTGGCATTGGTGACAGGAGGAGATAGTATCAAGAATATCGAAGTTCATGCTTTCCCAGTAATACTGAGGCCGCAACAATTCCATGTTCTTATGTACTCCACCATGTCCAACTGCTCATTGTGCACTCATAATAATAGTTGGGCGGGCAGAAGGTCTTAGGATATTCATGGTAGTGTCCCCTATCCGCTTTATAAAATTACCCATTTTTCTGAAACATATTGGCCCTTATTCCGTCCAATACCTTGATGACTGGGGTGGTTCATCATCGTACTTGCCACTAAGCATCTTATTGAACAGGATATCACTCAGATCTGTGGTAACTGCAATTGTAGGTAATCTCAATAAACAATCGGCATTCTGGTGTTTTGCTACAGGTCAGTGAAGAATTTCAAAATTGTATGCCTGCAATTTAAGAGCTTATTGGGCTAGACGCCCTTCTGGTTCTTTCAGATTTTGTAACCAGCGTAGTGAGGCATGATCTGTTACAACTTTAAATTTCACCCCTTGAAAATACACCCAAAATTTCTTATAGGTGTTGATCACTGCCAAGCACTCCCTCTCAGTCACAGTGTAATTGCGTTCATGGATGTTTAAAATGCAATTACAGTATGCTACGGGGTGCTCTTCTCCTTTCTCGTCTTTTTGGGATAGGACTGCCCCTACAGCGGAAAGGGATGCATCCATCTGAACAATAAACTCTTTTTTTAAATTAGGATATTGTAACACCGGCGCACTGGTTGACGCTGTTAGAAGCGTATCAAAAGCGCGTTGCTGACGTTCTGCCCATTCAAACATAGTGTCCTTTCTTAATAACTCAAAGAGTGGGCCCCCAATAAGGCTGAAGTTAGGGATGAAGCGTCGGTAATATCTAACCATTCCCAAAAAGACCTGTATATACCACTTGCTGGTGGGTGGAGTCATTTTTTGAATAGTTTCCACTTTGTCTGTTTGAGGTCTCAGCCCTGTGACATCAACCACAAACCCCAGGTACTCCATCTGGTCCTTTAAAAAGTGGCATTTCCGGGGTTTAATCTTGATGTTGGCCTCAGTGAGCTGGTGGAATACAGCTTCTAAATGGCCGAAATGTTTGGATAAGGCTTGGGAGAAAACATTAATGTCGTCAAGGTATACAAGGGCAAACAACAGTTTTAGGTCCCCCAGAATAGTATCCATTTCTCGTTGAAATGTAGCTGGAGCATTACACAACCATTGTGGCATCCAGGTTGGTTGGAAAAGACCTTTAGATGTGATTACCATGCACTTCTCCTGCTCCGCCAGTGGCAACTCAATTTGCCAATAACCCAATATCAGGTCCATAGTTGAGAAAAAACGAGCTCCCCTAGCTGATATAAAGCGTCGTCAATCCGTGGTAAGGGATATGAGTCCTTTTTAGTGATGCTGTTGAGCTTCCAGTAGTCTATTACTACAAGGTTGGTGCTGTCTTTTTTTAAAAATCAGAACGGGTGAAACCCATGGACTCTTTGATGGTTCAAGCATCCCTTGCACTATTAGCTTGTCAATTTCCTCGGTCACTACTTCTTCCACTACCCTTGATCCGTGGATTGGCCTTGACCTGATGGGTGGATGATCTCCAGTGTCCAGCTTATGAACCACCCCCGCGCGCATCCTAAATCATGGTCGTTGACAGCAAAAATCTCTTTATATTTTTGAAATAAAGCGATTGTCCTATCCTTCTGTGGTTCCAACAGCCCCAATAGATCATCACGTGATACAACTGCCATTACACTGTGCTGTGGTTTGGAAGGCAGACCAAATTCCTCCAGCGACCCAAATTCATGAACTGAAAGAACCTCCTTAATGGGGATTAAGTGTAAGTATGCCTTTATTTGGTGGTGGCGGATCTGCAGTGGTACTGATTGTAGATTTGCAAGCAAAACTTTGATCTCCCCTTGCCCTGGTAAAATAATGCCTGGGGCTATGTGGGGCTCAAACCTTGATTGCTGATATGGCCCAATAACCTCCCCATAGAGACCATCTAGAATTTCAATTACCAAGTCAGTGTTTAAAATAATTTGATGCCCAGATGGATTGGATATAGGCCCGGCAGCTCTAAGTGACAGCCCTTGATATTCATATATCTGTTGAGGAAGGGCCCAGGTTCTGCCCTTTAACTGATGGTAGCATACTGAAACTACCCCGTCGCTATAAGCTAGATTAATATTTCCCATATGCACTGGATCATTTGGTATTCCATTAGAGGTGAAGTGGACTGGGATTTGCTGACCCAATAATTCAAAAGTCTCATTTGTCATATCAAAAACAGCCCCATAATGCCGAAAGAAGGCAGTTCCAATTAACAGATCGTAATTGCATATTGGTAACACTATAGCTGGAGCTACCACAACAATAGAGCCAAACCTCAGCGGAAGCGCACTGTATGCTCCCTCAGAGACTGTATTCTCCACTCCAGCAGTGCCGTATACCATCCGGTGTTCCACATCTGGTTTCAATGCCAACCTGGCCACCAATTTGATGGAGACTATGTTGACGGGGCACCAGTATCTATGATAGCACAGACTTGGGTCTTAGCTACAACCAGGTCACAGTAATTACATTCAGAGTAGGATGCATCTTGACTGTTAATAACATGGACATCTAAAGAATCCCTGTTTCCAAGGAAACATGCAATCCCCTCACCAATTCTGGGGTATTGTTTTATAATAGTTTTGACTGGAAGAGCGACGCTTACTGTTTGCAAAAAGGGTGCATCCAAGGAGGGGTCTAACTTTTCAGGGGTTACTTGGTAGAACATTTGACAGACGTATGGCTCAACATGCATCTGAGACCCCTTTTCCGCCATAGTCGCTGGCTGTACTTGTGTCAAAACATTCACCCCGCCAACTGGCTGCTGATATAAAACTGACTCATTGTGCAAGGAAACTTCCACTGAATAATCTAGTTTGGGTTCAGGTGAGATGTTTTGGTTTAATATAGCAGAGATAGAGAGTCTCTTCTCTACTCTGCTCTGACTTTTTCCTGGCTGTACTGTCCCAACTGTACATAAGAGACCAGTTGATTAGGGAACCATTGTGCCAGATGCCCCTTACAACTTCATTTAAAACAGCTAACCCCATAGGGCTCACATCCCTGATTAATGCGATAAAAACCATGACGAGAGTTAAGCTGGAAGTGATCAGCATAAACAGGTCTAGGGCGATAGTTGGCCCAGTGACAATAAGCACAAATAGGTTGGACGTTTAACTGCTGATGATAACCTGATGAAGTCTGCACTGGACTGCCAGTGTTCCTCAAATATGTTGATTCAGCAGTGACAGCAGAAGGACTCCACTCAGCATTAGGTGAAAGGAAGTTGGCTTATATACGGTGCAAAAACTGAACAAGTTTAAGCAAAGGTACAACTTCAATCAACAGGGTGGCCATAACATTACGTAACTCATGGTATGGCTTCACAGCAGAAGTCATTCCAATATACACTTCTGCTTTTGATAAAACTCCAGCCCCAATTAGCATGTGAGCTTCCATTGTAGATCGCTCAGCAAATGCGTGTGAGGGTTTCATTCCGCTGAAACTTAATGGTACAAAAATTCAGCATTTTCGCTGCAACATCTTTGTAGTTCCACCGAACAACCGCAGCACCATGACTTTGACATCTTGGTATATAAGGGAGCTGCTTGGAAGATAACAGATGACTTGATCAGCACTTCCGACATTCAAGGGAGAAATCAACAGTTTTACTTTTGTTGATCCAAGACTCCTTCAATTGCAATCTCAAATCGCTTAAAGTACCCATAAATATTCCCTTCGCGATCAAATGGGGGTAGCTTATTGCAGTAGACCTCCTGGAGCAGCTCATCTTGTTTTTTAAGCACAGCATTCAACGCCAGTTTCAGCTCCACATAGGTAACTTGAGGCAACACAGCTGGTAACTGAGTTTTTATCATATTATAATTGATCAATGGGCCCCCTGTAGTGAGCACCACTTTTGTAAAATCAGCAGTATATGAAGGATACACCAAAGGGTTTTGGCACAGGGTTCAACCCACTGAGCAGCTAGGATCAACGATGTGAGGATTGTTATCCTGAAAATAAAATAATAGACTTATAAAATGAATACGGAGCACTTGCTCCCACAACTCTTCTTTATTAATATTTTATTACAGCTGATTCCCGCTGTTCCGCTAACTTCCACTGTTAAAAACCTGCCTTCCCTTGATCATCTCATCCTGCTTATATTATAGCAATTTTGGACGATACTACTTACTTGGCTTAGTAACTCAATTTTCTGTATCTCATTGGTTACGTCAATTCTTCATTTGTTAATCTCACGACGCCCAATTCAAGGCAATTTACCAACAATCCAATATCGCCTAATTTCAAGGCGCTCAAATTACCATTAATTATATCAATCTTGGTGAATCCATCCATCCCACCCTCACGACCTAGGGCTTATCATCCAGTCATATTGGAATCGCGACAGTCATATAGCTACTAACTTCCAGCGGAGGTCAAATTATTTATTTTTTGAGTGGCCGATTATCACCCTGTTATAATTTTGGGCGGTATCATTGAGATCCGCCATAAGGGTTGCACAGTTCAAACCCACTGAGCAATGGGTAGATGACGTGAGGTTTTTCAGTCCTTCAAACAGACTGAAAATATAATAAAATAGGAGCAATCGCCCTGACAACAATCTATTTATTTTTATAAATACAGCAACTCTTTGCTGTTCTGCTCTCTCTACTACTAACTAACTACTCCTTTACAATCGCCCATCTCACTTATATACCAGCAACTTTGGACAATACTGCTTAAATAGCTTAGGCTATTCTATTCCACTGATTCTATGATTTCAGCTTGTTATTCTTCAGCTCTCTATCGCCCTAATTTGAGGCTATCTAATTTGTACTTGTCAAATGTCAACATGGCCTTATCGTCTTATTTGGAGGTGATCCAATGTCAACCCATTATAACCCAATATCGCCTCATCTGAGGCACTTGAATAATCATAATTAATAACATTGTCAGAAGAATCTTCCCAATCTGTCATAGCTATTTCAGGATTATCATCCAGTCATATCAGAATCACAACATTACCCCCTTTGACTGGATGATAAGGCTCCTATTGCTTATATGGCCAGAGGAACTTCATGTGCACTTGGTTAATGATCTGACCGCTTGCAGGGTCCTTGATGGTATAGGCGTCAACCCCAGTTTTCTCTATAACATCAAATGGACCAATCCAGATACTGGCCAATTTGTGTTTCTGCCTGAACCCATGTTGATCATGGAAGAGGACCATATCGCCCTCTTTGAACTGAGCCAACCTGCTACGCCGTACCTGATCATAATCCTGATTTTTGATCTTCTTGGCTAAGCTGAAGGAATATGCTTCAGTTTCCAATTTGATCAATGTGTTCACGAGGTTAGTTAAATGGCAGCGGGGTTCCATTCCACCGGTGTCTTATACACATAAATAAAGCAATGCCAGTAGAGCTGGGTGTTGCCTGTTTAGTAGTTGAAAGGAGCTCTTTCCCGGGGTAGAATGGTAGCTAATATTATAGGCAAACACAGAAGTGGAAATGAGGGGAACTCCAATTGAAAGGACAATCCATTACTAATTTCTGTAGTATGTTCACCAAGGTCCCTGTTATAAAATTGGCGTTTCCGTTGAGATATGCCATAAACATAATAAAAGCAGGGTTTGACCCGCTGAGCAATAGGACAAATGATATGAGGATCGTTGCCCTTGTAACAACAGAAATAAATTTTTATTAATAATATAAAGCACTTGCCCCCACTATACTTCTTTATTTATTATAATAAACACAGCTGATTTCCGCTGTGTCACCCACTCTAAAACTATTAACTACCTAACCTCCCTCAATAGTCTCATCCCGCTTGCATCAAAGCAAGTCAGATGGTATCACTTTCATGGCTTAGTAATTCACTTCGCTGTATCTCATTGGTTCCGCCAGATCTTTATTCATTCATTCATTAATTCACAATCACCCAATTCAGGTAATTTCCCAGCAACTCAATATCATCTCATTTTAAAGCACGCTCAAATTAATTATACTCAAAATAACTCAGCGGATTTCATTCATTCTACCATATTTACTTAGGGCTTATCATCCAGTCATATTGGAATCGCGACATTACCCCCTCCTTGACTGGATGATAAGGCTCCTATTGCTTATATGCCCGGAGAAGCTTTGCATGCACTCAGTTGATGATCTGACCACTAGTGGGGTCCTTGATAGTATACATATTCATGCCAGTTTTCTTTATAACTTTATATGCCCAATCCAGATACTGGCCAACTTGTGTTTATATGCAAACCCATGTTGATCGTGGAATAGAACCATGTCTCCAGCTTTGAATTAGGCTAAGCCACTTCGCTGTACCTGGTCAGCAGCCTGGGTTTTGATTTTCTTAGCTAAGCTGAATGAATACGCTTCAGTTTGTAATTTGATCAGCGTATTTGTTAAGGTGGTCAAATAGCATTGCGGATCCATTCCATTGGTGTCCTCTACACAAGCATATAGGAGCGCAGGAAAAGCGGGGTGCCATCCATAAAGCAATTGGAGTGGGCTTTTTTCCTGCAGCAGAATGGTAGCTAATGTTTTAAGCAAACACCGCGGTGGTAAGGAGGGTACTCCAATTGGAGGGCCTATCAGTAATCAACTTTCAGAGAATGTTCACCAGGGTCCCATTGACCCGTTTGACCATTCCGTTGGAATTGGGGTGATATGGAGTTGTTAGAACCCCGCGGATGGCCATCATTTAATTGAGTTTGGGAAGTATGTGAGAGGTAAAATTAGTGCCGTTGTTGGTAAGGATAAACTGTGGGCAACCATGACGCTGAATGATGCATTCCTTTACAAACTTAGTCACAGTAACCGCGCCCAGATCCCAAATGGTCATTGCCTCAACCCACCTGGTCAAGTGGTCAATCGCCACCAGGATATACTTGGATCGGTTAGCTCCCATTAGCAGAGGGCCAACGACATCAATGGAAACTATATGACAAGCGAAGTGCGGCTTTACTAACTGAAATGAGGTCTTCTGGTGAAACGGCTTTTCCACTTGGCACTGGTGACAGGAGGATATAGTGTCAAGCACATTGAATTTCATGCTTTCCCAGTAATACTGAGGTCACAATAATTCCATCGTCTTGCGCACACCACCATGCCCAACTGCCCTATGTGTGCTCATGATAATGTTAGGCCGCGTTGAAGGTCGCAGAAAATTCACCGTGGAATCACCAATCCACTTGTACAACTCACCATTCCTCTGGAAAGTATTGGCTCGCATTTCATTCAATATCTTGATGACTTGGGCTGGATCATCATCATATTTTCCGCTAAGCATCTTGTCATACATGATATTGCTCAGATCTGCCGTAACAGCAATAGTGGGTAGCCTTGACAAGCAGTCAGCATTCTGGTGCTTTGCTCCTGGTCAGTGAAGGATCTCAAAATTGTAAGCCTGTAGTTTAAGGGCCCATCATGCTAGCTGACCCTCAGGCTCCTTAAGGTTCTGCAGCCAGCGTAATGAGGCGTGATCTGTTACAACTCTTAATTTTACATCATGCAAATATACTCGAAATTGCTTGTAAGCATAAATCACTACTAAGCACTCTCACTTAGTCACAGTATAATTCCGTTCATGGCTATTCAGACTTTGACTGCAATATGCCACTGGGTGCTCCTCCCCCTCATCATCTTTTTGAGACAGAACTGCCCCACAGCAGAAAGAGAAGCATCTGTCTGTACAATAAATTCCTTTTCAAAATTTGGGTAACGTAGCACTGGTGCCTCAATCAACGCTGTTTGGAGATTATCAAAGGAGCGTTGACAGTGTTCTTTCCATTCAAACGTGGCATCCTTTTAAATAACTCAAACAGCGGACCCCCAATACAACTAAAGGTAGGTATGAAGCAAATGATAGTAGCCAACCATCCCTAAAAATACTTGTATATCTCATTTACTGCTTGGTGTAGACACCTTCCAAATGGCCCCCACCTTAGCTGGTTGGGGCTTCAGCCCTGTTTCATCAACTACAAACCCAAGGTACTCTAGCTGATACTTGAAAAAGTGGCATTTCTGGGGCTTAATTTTGATGTTGGCCTCAGCCAACCGGCGGAATACTTCTTCCAAATGGCTAAGGTGCTCAGAAAATGTGCAGGAGAAAACGTTGATGTCGTCAAGGTATACAAGAATGCATGACAGCTTCAAGTTGCCAAGGATAGTGTCCATTGCCCTTTGAAAAGTAGCTGGGCATTACACAGCCCTTGTGTCATACGTGTTGGTTGAAAAAAGCCCTTATGACGTGATAATGGCGCATCTTTCTTGTTCTTCCGCAGGTAACTCGATCTGCCAATAGCAGGATATTAAATCCATTGTGGAGAAGTAATGAGCTCCCCCTAACCAGTCCAACACATCATCAATTCGTGGCAAAGGGTATGAGTCCTTTTTGTAATGCTGTTGAGTTTGCGGTAGTCTATAACTACCCAGTTAGTACCATCCTTCTTTTTGACAATTAGGACAGGGGAAGCCCATAGGCTCTTTGATGGTTTGAGCAGTCCTTGCTCCAACAGTTTATCAATTTCTGCTGTGACAACTTCTTCCACAGCTCTCAATTGGCGGATTGGCCGAGATCTGATGGGGGATAATCCCCAGTGTTCACTCAATGGATCACTCCTTGGGCACACCCCAAATCATTATCATCAACAGCAAAGATTTCTTTGTATTTTTGAAATAAAGCTTCCACTTGATCCTTCTGATCTTCTAATAACCCCACTAGATTTTCACGCGGTATCACTGCCATTACACTGGGCTGTGTTTTGACGGGCAGACCAAATTCATCCAGTGAACCAAACTCATGAATTCCATGGACCTCCTTGACTGAGATGAAATGGAGGAATGCAACTAATTGGTGTTGGCGGATTTGCATTGGTTTATCCTGTAGATTTGCTACCAAGCCCTTAATCTCGCCATGCTCCAGGAGTATAATGCCAGGGGCCACGTGGGGCTTGAGCCGTGATTTTTGATAGGGCCCAATTACTTCCCCATATAGCCCAGCAGGCACTTCCACCTTTAACTCAGTGCTTATGATTGCTTGGTGTCCAGAGGTAATAGATATAGGGCCAGCGGCTTTAAGCGGTAGCCCTTGATATTCATAAATTTGGTGAGGAAGGGCCCAAGTCTTGCTCTTTAGTCAATGATAGTGAACTGCAACCACTCCATCACTGTACACAAGGTTAATTTGACTCATGTGTACCGAATCCTTTGGCTTTCCACTTGAAGTGAAGTAAATTGGGATCCGCTGCCCCATAATTTCAAATGTCTCCGCTGTCATATTGACATCAGCCCCAAAGTGGCGCATAAAAGTGGTTCCAATTAACAGGTCGTAGTTATTGTTTGGTAACACTATAGCTGGGGCTACAATGACAATCGACTCAAACTGCAAGGGTAGCATACTGTACGCTCCTTCAGAGAATGTGCTTTATGCTCCTGCAGTCCCATAAACCATATGATGCTCCACGTCAGGCTTTAATGCCAACTTCAACACCAACTTTGTGGATACTATGTTGATTGGGGCACCTGTATCAATTATTGCACAAACTCGAGTTTTTGATAGAACAGTATCACAGTAAGTACACTTGGAGTAAAATGCATCTGATTGTTTTAAGCCATGGACATTTAATGGGTCTTTTTTTCCGAGGAAGCTCATAATACCCTTCCCCACTTTAGGGTATTCTTTAACAATAGCGTCCACAGGTAGGGCCACGCTTACCCCTGTCAAGATAAGCGCATCAGCTAATGGATTTGGTTCATCAGTAGAAAGGTGATTGAACATTTGATAAGCATAAGGCTTTGGCTGTTCCTGAGAGTTTTCTTCCGCCATGTCTGTAAATTGCGTTTGTTTCAGCACATTCACCCCTCCAACTGGTTGTTGATATAAGAAGGCGTCATTATACTAAGGAACTTTCACTGAAGGTACAGGAATAGGTTTAGGTGGGACGTTTTGGGTCATAATAATGGAGGTAGAGAGTCCCATCTCTACTCCACACTGAATTTTCCCTGGTGGTACTGCTCCTGCAGTAAGTACTGGGCCCGACGTTTGTGACAACTTCTAGCTGTAACGGTCAAGGCGTTGCCTGACCATCACATTGCCCTAGTCTTCCCTAGGGCGATAGTCGAGGCCAAGGGAGAGGAACTTGACAGCTCCATTTTCATAAATGGCAATATGATGAATCAGATGCCTCGAAATTGGAGCTAAATAAAAATTGAAAGGCTGACGGGGAAGAGAAGCCTCAGAAATGGCGCTTTGGCCAACCAGATGCCGCTAAATCAAATATTTACAAATGTGGTGATGAGGAATTGGACCCATGGATGTGATTTTCCAGCCGACCAGTTACAGCTGAGTTTGATGCCCCAAAGTATATTGACAAGAGAAAAAATCCTTGTAAATGGTGCTCTGGCTAACCAGATGCCATAAAACTGAATATTACAAAATGCGGTGATGAGGAAGTGGACTGGACTCAAATTTCTGGCCAATTAGGAGAGGCTGAACTTGATGTCCGCAAGAGTATCAGCAAGGATGAAAATCCTTGCAAATGGCGCTCTGGCCAACCAGATGTCGCTTAATGAAATATTACCAAAAGAGGAAATG
>JAKSZP010006144.1:0-23032 GCA_022478985.1 Massospora cicadina | reverse complement strand
AATCCTACTGATCCCAAGTGAAAATTGACTTTAATATAAGATAAAGTAATAATGCAAAAAGTTATAAGATAAATTAGAAACTTAATCCAGAAGTTAAAGGATGAATTTATTAGTGTAAATGCAAGGGTTATTTATAGGGTTTGATGTTAAATACATCTTACCCATGACGCCTTACTTTCAGTGACCCTTGGCCATGTAAAAAGTTTGTAATGACGTCTACAAATACTTTGATTCAGGGCATCATGCTCAGCCTCTGAGTTGGAGTAAACACCATCATCAACCCTCGAGATGGCATTTTATCATATCTTCAAAATAGCGGAACTGATTCACTTTCACGTGCAATTAGCAGCACATACCAAGGTGATTTGTATCACTAATTAGTAATTAATTTGATCGAAAACTTGACTGACATTAAAAACTAATTTTGACATAGACCAACAAAGCCCATGTGCCCGAGTCATTAAATCAAAACTTAAATTTAAGTTCAATCTAACCAACAAAGCCCTTAAGCCCATGTCATCATAGTCAAATATAACTAAGTGAAATTTCTAGGCTGCAAGTCCCAAGTTCAGATACTTAGGATACACCTGAACCATAATCATTGATATCAAATATCCAATGATTAGATCCAGTCAATTCCTCAACAGTATTTGGACAAAAAAAGGCTGTGAAAGGACTACCTTTCTGAACATACCATATTCCTACACATTTACCAGAGGAGCAAGAACTGGCCAGTAGGCTAAGGAAGAGGGAAGTTGAGACACAATCTTACCTGGCAAAATCATCAAATGAATATTATGCACCTCTACCTCCTTAGGATCAGGAGATAGTGCAGGGTTGCAGCTCAAAGCATCTGCTAAACCATTCTCCTTGCCCTTGGTGAACTCATACATGAATGCGAATTGGGCAAGGGTCTCATGCCACTGGGTCTGCCATGGGGTTAAGACATGAGGAGCGCGGTAGTACAGCAAGGCATGGTGATCTGTATGTATGCGGAATGGTTGGATAGAGCCATGCAAGTGGTGATGCCAATATGTCAGCGCCTCAACCACTGCTAATAACTATTTATCATATAAGGCGTAATTTAACACTGGCAGAGACATCTTCCTGAAAAGATATCCCACTGGATACTCTATTACATATTTACCTACTTGTAATAAGGCCACTGCTATGGTGAAGTTGGAGGCATTAGTAACCACAATAAACTCTTTATTAGGGTTGACATGGAAAAAAACGGACATGGACAACAGGGTTCATTTTACTTCTTGAAAGGCATTCTGCAAAATGTGGACTACTGGAACACTTTAGCTCCACTCACCTTATACAGGGGTGCTGCCACCTCAGAAAGATTGGGAGTAAATATTCAAGGTGTGTACACATCCCCAAAAAACTCCTCATTACTTGATCAAAGTTGGGGTGGGCCATTTAAAAGTTGCCCTCTCCTTGTCTGGTGATATCATGTGCCCTTGGTCAAACACTACGTTGCCCAGAAAGGTGACCTTGGACTTTAAGAATTCACATTTACTAATTTCTAATGAAAGGTAAGCTGCCCTCAAACGCTCCACCACCTGCTGAAGGTGTACTGCATGTGACTCATTATCAGGAGAGAACACCAAAATATCATCCATGAAGGTTACCGCACATACCTCCTGCAGGTCCCCCAAAGCTGCATCAATACAGCATTGAAAGATAGCAGGGGCATTTTTAAGCTCAAAGAGCATAACATAAAATTGGAAAGTTCCTTTTCTGGTATGTATTGGTTAACTACTCCTAGCCCTTCTTAATATGAATCTGATTGAACACATTTAAACAATCCAGTGTGGAGAAAACTCTCACCTTCTCCACATATCATGAAATCTGTGAGTCCAGTGGGATGGGATTAAAGTCTGGTACTGTGACTTTTTTGACATTCCCAATATCTATGCATGGTCATAAGGTACCATTGGCCTTATCCACAAAGAGAAGTGGGGAGCATACAGGGGAGGTATGCTGAATAATCGTGCCTTTGGCCAAATGCTCCTTGACCCACACATTTAAGGACTCTTGCTCCCATAAAATAAAAGGGTAAATTAGGGAAGATTTATGCAACGATTAACAGTGAGCTTGAACTTGAAATCAACCTCTGAATGAGCTGGTAGTATATTGGCTGAAGCTACATCAAACGAAGATTCCAATTCTTCAAACAGTAAGGTAAGCTTACCTCCATAGAGGGCTTTAGCAACGGAGCAAGACTGAGTGTGTGAATATTGGGTCAGTGGGGCAGATCGTCCTGAGAGTTACTAAAAATAAAGGGACAACTAGTATATGACCATCCTTTAAAGTTTAGGAAAATGTATTGTCATTCAAGTTGGTTCTGACGTCAAACTTTCACCACCACTCTACACCCAAAATAATGGGGTACAAGAGGTTTTTGATAAGCTTGGAAGCGATCCACAAATCATATTTATAACTTGATTATCCACTAGACCTAAAACCTTCAGTGTGGGAATATCTTGGGAATCCCCTCCCCTAATAATACCACCAGGCAAGTAAATCAACTCAAGAGTCAGCTAGATTTAAATCTATAAAATTCTCAGAGGCTCTGGTATCCACCAAAATTGTTATGTTTATTCCCTAAAGGGGATGAAAGGGTAGCAGTCAATAAAAATATCCAGAATGGGCTTTTATATAAAGTAGACAACGCTAATACTTCATCAGAAAATTCTTCATCAGGCGTAAGCATGCCTCCAAGGTATGTTTCTGCATAATAAAATGTATAGGGATAGTTGGCCACTCTTACTACTGAGGTCACAGATCCCATCATATCTTAAGCAATTACATAAACATTCTTATATTGAAGAAGTAACTCCTTTTCCACCTCCTGTGTTCTGCAGATCATGGTTTTGTTCTAGCGCAGGTAATCTGGGGTGATTTGGTATAATAAGATTTTTTTAAACTAGAGCCACAAGAGTTGATTTTTGACTCATTCTTATTTAAGAAATTAGCATTATAAAATTTGTTTTGGAATGTAAATGACCTCATACTCATTTTGGAGGGGGTTGTGCATTATTATGTAAGGCCACCACCAGGCCCTTTGTTGATGATTCTGCCTGCATCATCCAAATGCGGTGCCAAGGAAAAACATCTTAACTTTATTATTTTGTTAATTTTAGGGGAAAGTCGGTGAATCACAACTCTTGTATTGCAAAGCATCTGTATCCATCAAGTATGATCAAGAAGGGTGGGTACTTTCCAGTTGGAGGTAGCAATAATAATGCTGAGATGCTCCAACCATCAGAAAAATGAGAAAAAGGTGGTGAGCCCCTCTGCAGCCGTGACCAACATCTGGTGCACCCAATTCCCACTTTGCAAAAGTCCCACACGGATATATTTGTGCATGTAAAATAAACTGGTTGGTTGTCTAATGTCAAGAGAGTTCTGTAACTCTCCAGTTCCCATCAAGGGGATGCATGGTGCACAGCCACATAGCCAGGGAACTAATTGTCAGTATTAAGGTGAGAGTAGCTCAATAGAAGGTGCTGGAGCTAAATTGACAAAGTACAAGGGTGTGCAATGAAGAATTAATTAATATATAGCGAACAAACAATAAGACTTGGGTGAGCCTCAAATAGTTGTCCATATTAAGTTGTGATCAGGGCTAGAGTGCTTGGGTGCCTCAGTCTGGAGAGAACCATGGCGGCCCAGAGGTGCCCCTGATGCAGCTGTAAATTTAGTGCAAATAAATTGGTTTATGTTGCTAGAGACCTCTTTGAAGAGGTCCATGCACAGATTTCCCCAAGTTAACATAAGAAAAAATGTAAACTAACGAGGGGTTTTATTTAAGGGGAGACAACCAACAAGGGATTTTAGTCTCAAAGAATCATACTTAAACAATTTTCAGGGAATTTAATTGATTGGTGGAAGTGGTGCTAAGCTCAGGTGCACCAATAAGCGCACACTTCCATTGGGCAGGGTGCTATAGCTAGTAATCAACTGAACGTGGGTTATTAATTGAAGTCAAGGATGACCCAAGTTAGAATTTCAAAAATTAGATGGGTTCAAAACCCCATTTTCTTATCAATTGAACCAAACCGTCATGGTTAGTAAGGTAGCTAGTTCATTTTTAACACAAATGCCATAGCATGGGGCTGGGCGTTATGTCTCACCTGGACCAACCTGGGCATATCTGGCCTGCACCTAGCGTTGGTCCAAGGTGTACTTTAGGTCAGGATGGTCATGTGACTTGACCCTTTAACCTTCTGATGCCCAGCCTTGTCTTTGCTGTTGATGACCTCAAGTAAGTCATGTAAAAATGACATCAAGTGTGGGAAATTTTGCAATTTGGGTTTTGACCAACCATAAGATATTTACATCTGCCATAGTATCCTTAACACATGAAAGACTCCAACTTTCATCTCTTCAAGATTATTTATATTTCTTATTTTATTTTATTTATTTGAGGCAAGCTGACCGGGGGATGGACATTACTGAAATAGAGAAAGAAAGTATTGACATGAAACCTGAGCAGGGTCAACTTTGTTATAGAAAGTTTTTTCACCTCCAGATCAGGACTCAGATTTTTCTGGTTACGTCATGGGTAAGGTTTTTGAGATTATTTATGTTTCTTGGTAGCCTGATTCCCATTAATTGTCCATCATATATCATAATAGCATTTTCAGCCCAAACCAAGCATTATTAATTCACTTTACCCTTGTTCCAATTATCTTTGTCCTTGGCACTTTTATTCCCTTTGATCTGTCATCAGATATTCTGCTAGAATTTTTCTCTTGCCATTTTCAAGCTATTATTAATTAACTATTTGATTCTATATTTCAGAAAATCAATTTCTATCTGATTGTTAACTTAATGCCCAGTTTGCCAAACCAGTTCTTGGTCTAGTAATCAAGGATTACCAAAAATTTAGTTATTTGTTCCCAAATATCCTTGTCAATAAAAACTCCTAATGCGCTATAGAATACACTGCTACCCTCATCCTGATTATCATTGTCTCAAAGCAGGTCAAATCCTATTAACACCTCATCAGATATATTGCTATCAATCTCTAACCCAAATCCAATCATTTACTAATCCACTATACAGTCCTGACTTTTTGCATATCAAAATTATCAAATTACCATCTAAATTCTTAATACCCTAACTGAGTTCTGTTCCAGTCAATTAAAATTGCCAAGATCTAGTCAAATCTGCTATGAACATTTAAGTGATATAGAAAAGTAACCAGAATTACCCAACCAAGTCTGCTTCAAATAATTCCACCAACTAATTATCACATTGCTCTAAAGATGCCCTGACTTTGGTCCTGATCCTCACAATGACATTGGTAGCCTATCAGCGGAACAAAAATGGGAAATGCTAGAATTTTCATGTCACAGAGAAGGCCAATGATCAAACTACTTCCCATAAGACCCAGAATATATATCAGATAGATGACAGATTAGAAAAGTATGCAGTAATGCACCAATTGGTATCAACTAGTATCAAAGAAAAGTGGACTCCTATCACGTCAGATCTCCAATGTTGGAAGTACAACATGAGACTACAGCTGTTTGAAGAGTTTACTCTGGAATGCGGTGGTTTCCCTTATACTGGATCCCCAATATTTTTTTTTAGTACTAGATGGTCCTGGATCCCCAATATTAGAAGTAAAAAATGAGCTACAACAGATTTAGAGGATTTATTCAATAAAGAAAATTTGACCATCTTTACTTTTCTTTTTGAGGTAAACTGTCTTCATAAAATTAGTTCTTTTTTTATTGCCAATTATACTTGTGCATTTCACCCAGTTGCAACCAAAATTGCAACACAGGTCAAGGGCACCAAAGAATGGAAGGATCCACCAGATAATACTAGAGTGTGCAGCATCCTGGGAGTAGTAAAAGTTATGCTTAGACCTTAAAGGCTTTTTGAGTTTGGAAATACCCTTAAAAGACCAACAGATAATGGAACTATTGTTTGAGAAAGGGAAGAAAATAATGCATTGTATAGAATAAAGGTGAGTTTAATATTCTACAATGTAAGCTCACTCTAATTTAGATCAACCCTACATTATCAAAACTGATGATCTAAATTTTACTCTTGAAGCAGTGCTTCTAAAGAAAAGCAAACTTAGTAGAGATCCCTATTGCTATTATAATCAGAATATGTTTCTAGAGGAAATATATTATTCACTATGACAAAAATTTGCTAGAAATTGTTACTAATCTCTCAAAATAGAATCTTCTGCTTAATGCCCACTGCCCTTCTATTATTTATACAGACACTAAGCTTTAGAATTTCAGAAGAGTCTTATACAGATGAATCAACACAAGACCAAAGGTATTATGAGTTAACTCATTATGAGTATGCCATTAGTTTAAGGTGAGTACCCAAAAATAATGTCATATGTGCAAAGGTGAGCCTAAATTATCTTAAAAAAGACAAGATGAAAAATAAAGCACAGCAACTATGCTTCCAACTAACCTTTTCTCATTAGTGATGGGAAAAAGGGTGACAGATTTAAAGTTCTGGGTAGCTCAAAATCAAATGGAGTTTGTTAAAAAGTTACTGTATGAGCTGTGGTATAGTAAAGTTTGTGAGAACCATTAATAATTACCAATAAAAAGGGCTTTTCTATCATAAGGGAATTGTGGGTTTCTAAAGAAATTTTGAAGTGGTAGATTTTGATAAACAATCATGAACACCATTAAACAGTTCACCAAGGGGTAGTTATAAATTTGGCGGAATTTTTGAGATACACTGGGGGATTTTGCACAGGGTCAAACCCACTGAGCAATTGGATAGACAATAATAAGATTGATGGTCCTCAGGACACTTAAAAATATAATAAGATATGTAGCAATTACCCCAATGACATTTTATTTATTTAATATTCACAGCGGTTCTTTTCTGTTCCACTTCCTTCAAAGCTACTAACAATCCTTTTCCTTCAATTGTCTCATCTTGCTTATATCTCAGTGACTTCAGATGATACCATTTCTTTGGCTTAGCTATTCAGTTCCATTGTATTCTAATTGGTTCCGCAGAGTATGGTATTCTCAGTTATCTATCACCTTAGTTCAAGGAGATCTACTTAATATTTGTCAAATGTCAACATCACCTTATCACCTGATTTAGAGGCGATCAAATAATAACACTTTCAAACCCAATATTGCCTCATCTTAAGGCGCTCAAATAATTTTACTAGTAATCATGGTTAGTGTATTTTGGTTAACCCACCATAGCTATTTCAGGATTATTTTCCAGTCATATCAGAATTGTGACAGGGGTCAAAAAGACTAGCAAATTAATGCTGCACCACTATTCATGGTCAGGCCTGCTAATAACGGCGAAGCAGTTAGTAGAGAGATGCCACATCTGTGAAAGTTTAAAATATCTCTATTCTATACCTCTAGGTTGGAGGAGTCATTACAGCCACCATCTCAACCTTGGACTGTATTTGTTAAATCAAAAGCTAGGTTGCCAAGTTTGCAAGGTTTTAATTCACAGTTGGAGGTGGTGTACCACTGCAAAAAGTGTTCTATTTTTACATGTAAGTCATCAATTACCTTAAATAAAGTGCCAAGATATTTCAAGAAGAAATTTTTTTCCGGTATGATCTTCCTGAAGAGATTATCTCAGACCAAAGATTACAATCTACTTCTAAGTTTTGGATACAATAGCTAAAAATTTGAATGTTAATGCATTTCAATTATTTGACTATCACGCACAGTCTGACAGACATACTGAGTGAGTGGTTCATATATAAAAGCAGTAATTGAAGTGCTATATATATGTTCATCAGGTAGACTGGTTTGATTGGGTAAATTTGGCTCTATTTGCTTATAATAACCCAAGAACATTTTATCCACTAGAAGTTGCAATTTTATTTAGACCATGGCAACACCCTAATTTGCTGGAAATTCAAGTGAAAGAAGTTAAATAAGGAAGCAAATGTGTGGATCAAGGGGGCTCAAGAAAATCTAAAAAGTGTTGCAAGAGAATCTAGAAAAAATGCATGCAACACAAAAATGAAAGGCTGACAAGAGACAATAATAAATTTATTGTTACATGTGGGTGATTAGATACTTAAAGACTTTCAACTATTAAGTGCAGTGAAGAATTAGAACATAGGTCCAGTTGCACTTAATTTTATAAATTGAGGAGAGCAGTAAATGAAGTAATATATGAGTTTATTCTAACTGAGGTGTTTAAAAATCACCATGTGATTCATCTGGTACAATTTAAAAATTATCAGAGAACAATCATAAAGTGCTCATACCCACTGTTCTAAACAAAGGAAGGAGAATAATAAATGAAGTGGAAGAGATTAAGACCTTAAAGTCATATGAGGTCATCAGATGACCTTGGTCCGATAGAAGGGTTATCCATTTAAGATGGCTTCATGGAACTTATCTTATAAATGTTATTTCTGTTTAATTCAATCTTGGAAAGGTTTTTTCCTCAAGGAAAAATTGATAGTTCTGGTTTTAAATAAGCATATAAATTGCTCTGACCATGATTGGGTCATTTTTTTGATAATCCAGATATTATATGTTGATAGCAGTCCTTTGAAGGCTAAAAATTATCAGTCTTAGTAGCACTCAGAAATTTCTAAGCATAATTAATAGATGATAAGGCAACTAGGCTCTTTGTCAGTGCAGTATAATTGATTTTGACTTATTTTTAATGTGGGTAACCTAAATAAAGGTTTAACGGCAAAAAGGGCTTCTGTGATGGTACAGGATATTCCTGACCATCATACTGTTATTATTTGAATTGATAATAACAAACAAAACAATAATTTAATGATAATAATAAGAGAAAAACCACCAAATTGGGGTAAAACCCAATATTAAATGAAGGCCTTTGTACCACCTTGAGGGATCCAATGAATCCAAGTTTAAGAAATCCGAAAACCATTAATAACCAATATGATGATAATGTTGGATTTCCTCCAAACGCGGGCCTTGAAAAAACCCCTATTTATAGGGGTTCCAAATGGAGTAATTTTCAAGCAAACAGAGTAATTCATCCATTTCACAGACAAAATTAATCCCAAATCTTTAACAAAAATCAATTTGATCAAAACAAGATCATCAGGTCTAAAAATAGACCTTCCAAATTTTGATTATTGACAGTGATTATCAATTGTCAATAATCACTGATACTATGTGTAAAATCATAATTATCAACTAATTCAGACTAATAATTTCATAAGACTTAAAAGTCTAAGAAATTATTATTTGCATACTATAAAAAAGAATTGAGTAGAATTTCATTCCTCAATTCTGTGTTCTTACTCAGTTGGCTCAATAAACCTATCTTAATAAAAAAAATCTTAATTTTTAATTTTATTGAGTAATATACTATGATGAATACCTTTCTCCAGGACACTGAACTCAGTCACTTAAGGGATTCTCTATTGGCCCTCACCTGGAGACAAGGATCATTGTTAAGATTAAGTATTTTCCTAACCATTATCCAAGGATGGCTTCAACCTTATCATAGTGGAATGCGGACTTACAGAGCACTATCTGGGGTTTTATCAAGTTTGTGGACTATTACTTGGTTGGTATTGCCAAATTCTTTTATCCATTACTGGAAAGAACCGGTCCATTACATTACACAGAATTTATCTAGTTTTTGGTCTGTGGTGAGAGTTTCAAGGAAGGTTCCTGTTCAACCTCTCTTACCTGCCTGGTATCAACATCCTCCTGCCCTGTTGATGATCATATTTACGTTGTTATTTCTAATGCATGAGGTCTATTGGATGATGAAGGGATGTATTTTAAGTCCTGTCAACCATGAAGCAGCTACAATTCAAGTTAGCCCTATTCAGCCTATCCTGGGAACTATTGGCTTTGGAGAAAATTCATGAAGATTTTGACAAAGTGCGTTTCCAAGGTCGCTTATCTAAGACATGGGGAGAAAATCCTACTTTTGCTGATCAGATTTCTCAAGTTTTGAATGAGTTACCTGATAAGTCTGCCACTTGGATTAGAAATCTCCTGGATAAACAGAAGAAGCTGCCTGAAACACTGGATGATTGTCTTTAATTAATTTATCAAGCGGCATGTCCTGATGAAGGTCAAGATGCAGCATGATCAGCTTTGTTGTTAACAACCTAGGGAAAGGGGTCTGTAGAAGAATATGCACGTTCATTCTGTCCACTTGCTCGTGCAGCAAAGGTTGTTCCCTCAAATCTTCCACGGATGTTTAGACAAAACTTACACCCAGACCTTATTTCAGCCTTGGCGGCAACGCCTATTGCTGAGGATTTGGAGGAGGAGATCCGTTGTGCTAGGAATGTAGAGCACCATCTTAAAATTGCAAAAACTAAGTGAGACCTTTTATATGTCCAAGGGTATAAGAGTGTAAAAGGAAAGAATTTTCGCCGTGGAGAGTCTGGAATCCCTACGTCTCACCAAGCATCCTCAAGCAGAACAACCTGCGCACTCTAAAGAAAACCACAAAATGGTTGCCATAACCACCACCCTTGGTTCTGTTCAGGCTAGTTCAGAGCAAATTGCATCATCTGCTCCAGTCAATGAGACTCCTACCAATAAAGGAGACTCTGCACATTACTCCTATTTACTCCTTCCACTTAAAATAGTCAATGGTCAAAACCATGAAGAAGTGACAGCTTTAGTAGACACTGGGGCCAATGAGAACTACATCCAAATTGAGCTTGCGCAAAAATGGAACCTGCCCTTAAAAAAGGCGAGTAAAGTGTCTCTAGCGGATTCTACTAAGACTGCTGTGTTTTAAAGGGTTGGAGGACGGCTCCAAATCGGTCAAGGGAAATGACTATTTGATGAGAGTTTCTGCACTCTAAATCACCTTCCTTATCCTGTGGTTTTAGGAATGAAATGGTGGAACCAGTTCACACCTCAGTTCAATATGCTGACCAAAGAGGTTACTATTAATCCCACAGATTCCCTATCCCTTCAATGGAAGTTCACAACTTGTGAGCCTACTTCATCCAGGCTTGGAATTTCGTCTGAAGTAGTCTCTGACAATGCCTTGCCCAAGAAATATGTTAATTTTGACAGTGTATTTGGCCCTCAAGAACTATCCAAGTTTGATGCTTGTGGCCCATTTTCTCTCAATTTCCAGTTCAAGAAGGACTCAGAATTGCCAAGAGGATGTCCTATTATACGTTGAACCAAAGATCAAGGGAAGCATTAGAGAAATACATTGATACCATGATGAAATCTGGATCAATTGTTCCCTCCAAATCGCCCGTGGTCTCTCCAATCATTTTAGTACCTAATGCTAGTGGAGATCTTAGGCCTTTCATGGATTTCCGCAAACTGAATGAGGTGACTGAACCAGACTCTTATCCACTACCGCTCTTTGAGAACATTTTGCCTATGATCTCTGGAAGCACTTGGTTTACCAAGTTGGACTTAGTAGGGGCCTTTCATTAAGTACTGGTGCACCCAGATCATCGGAAATTCACGGCATTCAAATGCCATTGAGAATTTTTGAATATTGGGTGATGCCCTTTGGACTAAGAAATGCCCCAGCTGTGTTCCAACGGCTAATTGATCATGTGCTCCATGACTTATTGGGACGTTGCTGCATTGCCTATATGGATGATATATTAGTTTTCATTAAATTGGAAGAACAACCAATTGAGGATGTCAAGTCTGTCCTGAAAGCCATTCAAAATGCAGGACTCAAACTAAAACCCTCAATATGTGAGTTCCACAAGTCATCAGTAACGTTTTTGGGGAACGTGGTTTTCAAAGAAGGGCTGATGATATGCCCTGACAAGCTTAAAGCCATCAAGGAATGGAAAGCTCCAACGGATCAAACTGGGGTGAGAAGTTTTTTAAGATCAGTCAAATTCCTGAGAAGGTTTTCTAAAGATCTTTCCACAGTGGCAATACCCCTAACTAGATTAATGGGAAAGGTGCCCTTCCAGTGGGGTTCAGAAGAAGAGGAAGCTTTCCAAGAAATAAAGAAATCTTTTTGAAGCCCCTGTCTTGGCTCATGCAGATCCAGAGAAGCCGTTTATACTCGAAACTGATGCATCCAACTGTGCAATTGGTGCCATTCTTCTGCAACAAGGGGAGGATGGAATAGAACATCCCATCTGCTACTACAGCCATAAAATGCAGCCCGCGGAAACCAACTACCCTATTTATGATAAAGAGTTATTAGCCATAATGGCGGCACTCCAGGAGTGGCAACACCACTTGATGTATGCCCGTTGGCCTATCATTATTCAGACTGATCATAAAGCTCTGGAGTTCTATAAGAAACCACAACGGATGAATCAGAGACAGTCTCGCTGGCATCTGGAGTTATCCAATTTTGTGTTCAAGTTTGAATACTTCCCAGGCAAAGAGAATTTACTCTCAGATCTTTTAAGTCGGGATCCAGGTTTATCTTATACTCCACATGAGTTAGATAAAATTAATACGGCCACCATGTTACCTTCTGACATCTTTGCATTAATTAAAGATGGAGCCTGGGGACTTAATGGAAGAATACAAGTTGCCCAAGGGAAAACCAAATTTGGGAAGAGGCTATTACAGGAGTTGGTTAATGGACCTTTATCCAAATTCAAAGATTTCATTAAAGAGGAGAATGGGATTCACTACTGGGGGAAGATATGGGTTCCCACTAAGAACTTACAGAAGGAGGTTTTAGAGGCCTGCCATAACCATCCATTGGCTGGACATCTGGGAATTACCAAAACCCTAGAACTAATCACTAGACACTACTCCTGGCCTGGGATAGTAAGATGGGTTAAGGAGTATGTGAGTCAATGTCTGACTTGTGCCTGGGTCAAGCCTCAGCGCAAACTTCCTGTGGGGAAGCTAATGCCCTTGCAGAGACCCCACAAGCCTTGGTCATCCATTAGTGTGGATTTTATCTCTTCTTTACCTAAGTCCAGAGGATTTGATGCCATAATGGTTGTTGTTGACCGTTTAACCAAAGTATGCAGAGTTTATTCCATGTTCCACCCAGATCACTTCAAAGGCAGCAGCAGCTTTGTTTCCAGAGGAAGTTTTTTCTTGCCATGGAGTACCCAAGGAAATAATTTCTGATTGAGGACCCCAGTTTATATCAAAATTTTGGAACCATCTATTGGACAACCTACAAATCAAGCCTTGTTGATCCTCTGCTTATCATCCTCAATCAGATGGTCAGACAGAGAGAGTAAATCAGGTGCTTGAATAATACCTTCGTTGTTATGTGTCAGGCTGTCAGACAGACTGGAGGGATTGGTTAGGATTAGCCCAATATTCATATAACAACTTGGTTCATGAATAAACTGGAATGTACCCCTTTTTCAAATTTTGGATTTCATCCAGATCCTTGGAACCCTTCAGTGGGAGATCAGAGCCCCACAGCAGATGAGATTTCCAAGAAGGCTATAGAAACTTTAAAACTCTTAAAGCAGCGTTTGGATCAGGCCGCAAAATCCCAAAAACAGAAGGCGGACAAGAAAAGATGGGACAATATAGTAATTAGAGTGGGAAGTTATGTGTTGATTCACTCTTTAAGCTATAATACCAAAGCTCCACATAACAAGTTTGGTCCTGTATGGATTGGTCCATACCAAGTGATTAAACAAGTAAATCCAGTGGCTTTTGAGTTATCATTACCAGAAGGATCAAGAGCACATCCCACTATCCAGATTTCTCAACTCAAGTTGTTTAAAGGGGCACTTCCAGAGAAAACTTTCCCCCTCCAACCTGCGCTGTGTAAAAATAATGAATATGAGTTTGTGAAATATTAGACAGCAAAGTGGTATGGGGGCAACGCAAATTTCTGGTTAAATGGAAGGATTACCCCATTGAATAATCTACATGGCAAACAGCTGAAGATTGTCGCCATTGTCCTGAAAAAATTAGGGAATTTCTTGCCTCAAAGGGGGGTGATGTGACGGTACAGGATATTCCTGACCATCACATTGTTATTCTTAGAATTAATAATAACAAACAAAACAAAAAATTTTAATGATAATAATAAGAGAAAAACCACCAAATTGGGGCAAAATTCAATTTTAAATGAGGGCCTTTGTACCACCTTGAGGGATCTGATGAACCCAAGATCAAGAAATCCAAAAACTATAAATAACTGATCTGATGATAATGTTGGATTTCCTTCAAACGTGGGCATTGAAAAAACCCCTATTTATAGGGGTTCCAAATGGGGTAATTTTCAAGCAAACAGAGTAATTCATCCATTTCACAGACAAAATTAATCCCAAATCTTTATCAAAAATCAATTTGATCAAAACAAGATCATCAGGTCTAAAAATAGACCTTCCAAATTTTGATTATTGACAGTGATTATCAATTGTCAATAATCACTGATACTATGTGTAAAATCATAATTATCAACTAATTCATACTAATACTTTCATAAGACTTAAAAGTCTAAGAAATTATTATTTGCATACTATAAAAAAGAATTGAGTAAAATTTCATTCCTCAGTTCTGTGTTCTTACTCAGTTGGCTCAATAAACCTATCTTAATAAAAAAAATCTTAATTTTTAATTTTATTGAGTGATATACTATGATGAATGCCTTTCTCCAGGACAAAGAACTCAGTCACTTAAGGGATTCTCTATTGGCCCTCACCTAGAGTCAAGGATCATTGTTAGGATTAAGTATTTTCCTAACCATTATCCAAGGAAGGCTTCAACCTTATCATAGTGGAATGCAGACTTACAGAGCACTATCTGGGGTTTTATCAAGTTTGTGGACTATTACCTGGTTGGTATTGCCCAATTCTTTTATCCATTACTGGAAAGAACTGGTCCGTTACACTTCTAGCTTAAAATAGATACAGAAGAGTGAAAATTTAATTAAAAAAATTAGTGATACAATTTCGAGTAACAATTAAACAAGAATAGGATATCGAGGGGAATATTACAGGGTGATATCTGGAAGTAGAATATTATAGTGAATTATAACCTAATATAAGGAAGTTAGTAGATAAGGGCATATAATGAAGTGTGCTGGGTAGCTACATGGAGAGGAATTTTTGAAAAAGGATTCGTCATTGTATGTTGCCATGAGGATGATAATTATATTGTCATTCTTATTTCATATCATTGGTTGATAGATCTTTGAGAAAGAAATTTATCCCAGATTAGTTAGTTGTGAATTTAAATATATTTTCTTGATAAAATGTACATCAAAATTAGTAATAATATTAGACCTTAAGCCTGGTAAAGAATCAATCAGTAAACTAATAGTAGTTTTATAAGTTGAAATTTATAACAATAATTTTTATAATGGAGGCAAAAAGGTGAGGTTTCATGTGAATTAGGGAAATGCCCTAACAGAGCGCCCTTCTAGCACCAGCTGGGGTACAATTGCTTTATATAAGCTCCAAAACTTGATTGAACTGGATCAGGTTATCTGCCTTATTATAGAGGCAATCAATTTAAATGGTAACCTGATTAAACAAGGAAAGGGTATTCTTGGTGTACTTGTAAGAAGTGCAGAGGTAGTGCATGGCATGAGCATCATTGAAGAGGTCCTACTTGTGCTTTTATTTGAAGTCAACCTTGAAGCGTTTAAAAGCAAATTATCAAAACCCTCACCACCAAAATAACTATAAACAGAAGTAGCAATCACTTTGATAATACATCCTAAGATAGTAAGGGGGACATATTGAAAGTATCACTGCCAAGATAAAATAAATATACATCTTTCTCAGCTGTATCCTTAGAGTTAAGATCATAGGTGATAGCAATAGCAGTAGGTTCAAGGACTATAAAGATGACTTTAGGACCAGCAATGGAGCTTGCACCTTTTGTAGACCGATGCTTAAAGTCTCTGAAATAGTCAGTGATGGTGATGACTGCTTTCTTCATGGTCTTGCCAAATTTAGTTTTTGGCAACTTTTTTAACTTGGTAAAACATGGTGGAAATTTCCTGAAGCTATAGTTCTCAGTTTTCACCTTTATAAGTGATCCAGATGTTAGATTTAGAATTTTTCTCAGTAACTGTAAAAGGCTAATTAAGAATTTACTTCTTGACCAAGGACCCATTAAAAAGAAAAAAAGTAAATGAGGCGGGTCAACCTTGGGAAAAATATACCACGCCAAGTTTTTTTACCCTGCGCTGGTTTTAAACATGTATCAATTAAAACCTGACCCAAAATGGAGCAGATACCACCCAGCTGTGCTACTAATACTCCCAAGGGCCCATTAAAGTGACAATTAATAAGATTCTTAGCATAGAATATGATGTTTCCTAAGTTCATGTTTTTCTGTTTTTTTTTGAAAACATTACCAATCAGATGCTATCATTGGCGAGAGTGACATATAATGGAGCCATGCAGCTTCTGGCAACACAGAAGTAAGTAGTGCCATGTTAAATTCTGATGTCTCTTGAAATTTTTTTATTGACATATCTGAGGTAAGTTTAATGACAAGGTTGACCCAGCAGATGTTGATGCTAGAACTCAAGTTCTTTGGGGTCATCAAGATACCTTCTAGGGCTTTTGGCAGCTCAATAGGTTGTAACTGAGAGTTCAACAGCAACAGAAAGTTGTACTGATGACAAATAGCAATTGGAAAAAGGTTCTAATTGTAACTGATATCACTTTGCAAGTGGGAATAGAAGTTTATTTGTCAAGGTAACAAAAAAGAAGGTTCTTGGGCACATGTGGCGGCAAAGCGGGAAGCAACTGAAACAGGTACAGGACAATCAGGTCCTATAAATGGGTTTTCTGGAAGAATGGGGGTGCCTTATGAGGTGGCAAAGCCATGATGGCAATCCAATAACCTAGCCCAAAGTCATGGATCCACAACTCTACTAAGTTGGGTGCCTTAGTCAATAAATCCATGCCGTGGAGGAAAAAAGGTTAGTATGGGTTCTAAGTGGAACAGAATGGCCAAGGGAAGCGCCAAAAGATGGCAGCTTGACAACACGAGGCCTGGCCATAAAATTGAGGTTAATCTTTCCATTCTTAGGCCAATTTGCCACCTCATCGCCTACAACCAAAGTTTGTTGAGATTAAGTGCTTTTGATGTAGGATGACATATTGAATTTGACCAAAAGGTTTAAGGCTGGGCTTTTATTTTGGTTAGATTTAAAATTTGGATTGGGTAATTTGGCTTTTAAAATAAACGTTGGACAGAACAACTGGTTGGATTACTACATGGACCAGTTTCAGGCTCTAATTTGTGTGTTTTTAAAAAGTATCATAAGTCATTGATATGGATATATGGTTTAGCATCTTTTGAAAGAAATAATATCTGAATATTTATTATAAAACAAAATACTAGAATGTGGTTTTTTAAAGGTTGATAGTGGAAGTGAAGTGGGCGCAGAGGCTTTTGGATTGACTGGCCCAAACCTAACTTTAAAGAATTGATAAGACTTTTTTCAGAGAAATGAAATGAGCACGACAATTGGGATTTGAGATGAGGAGCAAGCTAAAACTACAACTCTCAATTTAAGCCTCAATAAGTTGATTTATGAGACCTCACAATTAAAATCTGTCCTTGAAGGCATTGATGAGGATTTTGATCAGGAATCATCACGCTCCCATAATCAATGGAGATGCCTTCTGGATTTGCATCCATGCTTTTTGAACCTTGAATGGTGTGGCTTTCGCCACTGCAGTCACAAAGATAATGTAGAACAATGAGGGCGTCAACCAGGTGGGCGAATCAGAATGAAGCAAAATATCCTGATTGATTGTACAGGGCCATGGAGGTCCCTTTAGCACCACGTCCCTACACACCCTATAGTTAGCAACACTTTTCAATTCAAAAAGTAGTCTATTTTCACCCTGATTCTCATCTTCATTGACCTCTTCACTAGTTTACAGCTTTAAGCCCATTTTTGAAACTCAGCTACAGTCAAGAGAACTTTTAAGCTGAGGAAAGTGGTGCTCACTAAAGAGGCTCTGAGCTGTCCAAGTGAAAACGTTTATCATGAAAAAAGAGAATAATAGCAGTTAAGAAACCAGCTTTCAATTTTTTGAAAATTAAAACTCACTGGATAACACCTACCAAAATGAAGTATTTCTTCTAACGTCTAAAAGTCTAGAATTTGGGCCATTTTTCAATTTACCTTACCATCTGTTAACCACGATCAGTATCAACCCCAATATGAGAACCTCAACAAGTTCAACAATATAGAATAGCATCTAATCTGTGGGAGGCTGCTCCAGTCACTCCTGAGCCTCTTTGGTGCTTTCCTCAATGTGAGATTTATATACCTAAGCCCTACTACCACTTGGAAAATTGCTTTGAGTACTGAGCGCTATCTCTGAAGCTTTGTTCATCCATCTATTCACAACATCCTTCAAATAGTTCGGTTGTATCACAATGAATTAGTGTGACAATTAAGGCTTACTCATATCCTACACTCAAATATTGCCAATTTTTAAACCACAGCCTCCTCTTTCAATCATGATAATCAAGAGGCCATTGTCAATAACCATCAGATGATCAATAAAGCTTCTAATCAACTCGCTATGTTAGAAAGTGGAAATTCAGGCTACCCTGAGGACCAGCTTTGTCAAAATGTGCAGCTTTTTAAGCCCATCTGGGGCCTATGCCTCAACTAGATCGAGTAACTTTTTCATACAATCCAGAAGCACTACCATTAGTTAGCCTTTAGCGATATAGCCTCCAGAATTGAAGGGCCAGAAGGGCCCCAAGGTCCCTAATGCACCATAAGGACCTTCTAGTCTCACAGTGCCTACTCATGGCGATCCTAATGACTCCTGGAAAAAAAGACATTCTGATGGAGCTTGCTGCTTTGTCTGTTCAAATATGAAAATATGGCACAAGGATTCAAGCTCTAAATAGATGGAGTCCCCTTCAATTATAGAGTCATGATTGATGCCTTGTCAGACGATATGGAAAAAATTCAGTGCATTTTCTTAGCTCACCAATACCCATATCACCCAACTCAAAAACCTGGTGTGGGTTTATTCTCGCTTGAGTAACTTTGAGAGTCAGCTGTTCCTCTAACATAAGGAAATACAAGCTTTGAAGGATTAAGTTACCCTTAAAGCCTCAATCACCATGAATCAAATTAGGATGAAGTTCATGAGGATCTAGAAGGATTTAGACAACGATTGAATCAACAAGCCCCTTATGACTATGTGGAAACTGAAATTTCTGAGCCTGCACTGGTTCCTACCATTAATACTCTTTCCACTCTTATTGTGACTAAATAAGTCTATTTTTAAGAAGAAACTAAATTAGTATAGGAAATATTACCTCCTTCTTGTATGCTTATGAGAGCTTGATGGAGGAGGACACCAACCATCAGAAGGTGAAGCACATTCACTCCGGCCTGAATAGCACTTCCAGAGAGTTATGACTCCACATTTAAAGGAACGTCATATTTGGGAACAAGTTCATATGGCCCTGATACAGGAATTCAGAAGCAACCAAACTTGGCCAAACAGAATTAGGCTTTCAATGCAATTCAATTGAACAATGAGAAAGTCCTGTGGAGTCTACCAGCCTCTTCTATTATCAAGCACAACCCTTGGTAACCACTAATCATACTACATTGGATGACGCCATAACTGCGGTCTTCTCTACACTGGGATCCAATTCTGAGGTCAAAATTCGCATGATTGGTCAAAAAGAATAACTTCACTGCATCCAGGAAATTAAGGAATAAATTTAATTAAACTCCTGAATTTATTCTGCATTCCAAGTCTTCTGCATCTGCCTCTCCCAGCCATTATAGAGTTCTTGTTTTCAAGAACCAAAAGAACTCTAGACCTAGATGCTCCAACTGCGATGAGCTCAGTCATAGCGTCAAGACTTGTTGAAATAGACTTTCTGAGGAGGCGGGAAAAGTGTGGTCATCATTAAGGACAAGGTTCTTCATGCTGACATCCCTGTACTGCCTCAAGAATGTTTAGCAACCACTAATGTGACCAATACTATCATAACATAGGAAGATGATTCAGTATCCATGGATTATAAAGAACCTGATACTGCTTACTCTTCTTCTGATGAACTCCTATGTTCTCCCTTTACCTCCTTGGTTAAGGAGCTTGGCTAAAATAGTCACTAATTAAGTTCATAAAATTCCTGTCCACACCATTGTCAAATGTGGTTCCCCTCTTAAATTTCATCCTATCTAAATTAATGAAGCACATCAAAATCACTCTAAATTGCTACCTTACATGGAATATGACACAACTGGGCCACAATGCACCAGTCCATTCGTGCCTGTTCTTTGCTGTCCATTTGTTTTAACAAGCTTTTAGTAAATACCTCAGCTATTGCATTAGACAGCCTGAGTTATGACCTACTCTTAGGTTTCCTAATTTATCCAGGACTATTCCACCATCATGCACTATAATGGAAGATTCTTATTCCTTTTAAGAAAAAGGGTACCATTGGTTTTTGAGACTTCCTGAGGTACCAAGACAGAGGCTAAAGCTCAGGCTTGCCTGTTAAAAGCAAAAGTAGATTGACAGGCTTGAATATCACATAAGGGGTTCTCAAGTCTGTATACCCCACTTCATTATATAGTCAAGAGAGCACGCCTATTTGCTTTCCTAAGCCGACTAATGATACCGCCAAAGTCCCAAGTCATTATTGATATCTGGATACATATCAATATTCACTCAAGAAATTGCTGAAAAAATTTAAACCTGGATAACCCATCTGGTAAGGAGGTCCTAGCCTGTCTGAGAATTTTAGATCCTGCCTATGCTGGATTCAAAATGGTGCTGGCTAACCCCACTGACAAACCTAGGACAGTGTAAACTAATAATCCAGCTGCATATGTTCACCTCTTTCCTGTAGAGGCCATTGATGACATTCATAGTTTGAAAGTCTAAGAGATTTTGGGTTAGAATCACACCATTGGTAGCTCTAGTTGACACCTCCATTGTATGCGAGATCACCAGTGAAAAACAGAGACAAGTTAATAAATTACTTGAGGAATACTAAGAACTTTATTCAACCTCAACCTATGATTTAGGAAACAAAAAAGTTCTAAAACAACAAGACTGGTGATGATCAACCCATTTGATCCCATCCCTACCGGAAGAGTAAGGTAGAAGAGGCTCCCATCTAGTATTAAAAAAAGGTAGAAGAGGCTCAGGTGGCTGTTGAGCTCAAGCAACTACTTGAAGATGAGCTATTGGCGCCTTCCCATAGCTCAAGGCCTATCTCACTCCTGTTAGTTTGGAAAAGTTTGCAGTCATCATGTAGTGATGGACTATTGATGACTTAACTCAATTACCAAGAAGTAAAGTTAACCTTGCCATGATCAGCAACACTCTTTTCTTGCTTTCCAGTTCTCAATAATTTCGTTATGGATCTTACAAGTGGGTACTTGCAAGTAGAGCTAGCACCTAAAGATGGATCCAAACGCGCACTCATAGCCAATGAGAGGGTATTTAAGCCCATGAGGATCCCCAGGGTCTTTTCAATAAGCTTGACACCATCCAACGCGCCATGGATGGTGTCCTAAGGGGCTTAAAGCTATCCTATTTCCTTGTATAGCTTGATAATATCACTGTCTTCTCGCGAACTTCTAATGGAAACGTGGAGCATCTCCAGAAAAGTCTTTAATTGTTTTAGATGGGCCTCAATAATTCTCAAGCCTTCAAATTTATCTTTCTTCAATCTAAATTGAATTTCTCAGACACAAGATCTCAAAGCATGTAATTCAGCCTATCCTGGGTAAAGTTGCTGCCGTTGAGATGATGCGCCCTCAGAGCCTTGATCAAATTAAAGTATTCTTGGGCATGGTTGGTTATTATCATTAGTTCATACCTCATTTGACAACTTAGGTGAACCATTAGTCTACATTCTACAAAATAATGTACCATTTGAGTGGCGGCCTGAACAGGAGCAGGCTTCTAATGCATTTCTAATCACTCTTTGTCTAGACCTATTTTAGCTCATCCACTTATCAATGACCATTTTTGCTATTCACATATGTAGTGACGTTGCAGTCAAGGCCATTATAGCTCACCATGATTAAAATCAGGCTGACCACCCAGTGGCTTAAATCAGCAAGACCCTAAGAAAAGTCAAGCGAAATTATAGCGTTACCAAATGTGAGTGCCTGGATGTATGATTGGTGATTAAGCATCTCCAAATCTACTAACATGACACCCATTTCACTGTCATCACAGACCAAACCTCGCTCTAATGGCTGCAGCATATTAAGGACCCAGATTGTAAGGAGAGTGTCTATAACTCTCCCATTCACAGCGTGGCAGTGCGCGGTGCACTAGGCCAACTCCAGGGAACTAGCCGTTAGGGCCATAGTGATTAGAGCCCAGAAGGGGGTGCTGGAGCCATAATCGCTTAGGCATAAAATCGCGAATAATATAAGAAAAGCACCAGTAAAAATGATGTGGTGCACATATCAATAGGGGATAAATGAACCAGGTTGGAGGGAACCTGGGCGAACAAATGGTGCATGAGGTGAGAGCTGCAAGGTCCTTGCAATGGCAAGAGTAATGGAACGTGAGACCTCCTCAAAGAGGTTCATGAACAGGAGCGTTCAGAACATCATATAAAATTAAAAATAGCATAAAACGAGGTAAAGGTTTATTGTGGGAGTTGATCAACAAGGAATGTTGGTCAAGGAAAACATATTTAAGCTCGGACGGGGAAATTAGGGTTATGCCACAGTGGGCCCAAGCAGCAACTTGCCAATAGGGTGATACTTCCATCTGAGTTAGTAAAATAGGCCAAAATCAACTTCACTCGAGTAATCAACTGAAGATGGATTTGACCCAAGCGCATTATTTCATAGTTGGAACAGGTTTCAAAACCCCATTCCTCAACTAACCAAACTGAACCATCCACCTTAATTTGGAAGATAGTTCATTTTAATGCTTGGGCTGCCATCAGGAGCTGGGCACTCAGCACCCCACTAGGACCAACCTGGGTATATTTTGCCCTTACCCAGCGCTGGTCTAGGGTGTGCTTCAGGTCTGGGAGGCCCTGTAGCTTCACCTTTTGGGCCTCCAAGCGCCCAGCCTTATCTTTGGGGTTGATCCCCACTATGATGTCATGGGTACATTACATTACCCTCTCCTCCTGACAGGGCTCAACCCCCA
>JAKSZP010006143.1:0-23140 GCA_022478985.1 Massospora cicadina | reverse complement strand
GGGAAAATAAACAAATGAAAAAAATTTTTGGTAAAATTTTATTGGGAAAGGGGAAAGTAAGAAAATTGACCAACAATTTTCTCAGTGCCATGTAACTGATTAAATAGTGGTCAATTGGGTAGTGACAGGGTGGGGTTGGGGCCCAAAAAAATTGACCCTGACTGGCGCATTCTTCAGGAATGGGGGGCTTATTCTTTGAGAACTGACATCACAAAATTTGGTGGTGGGCTGAGTCTCTGTCAGTTTGACCTCAAACATCCAAACCAGGGCTCAACTACATTTCTGATGATTAGCATGATGGCGTTTATCCCAATGGGTGACGGGAATCCCCCAAGGCCATCCCTTATAGGGATGAGTCCATTTGGTTGGGAACAGGTTTGGGATGGCCAACCCGCCCACGCTTGGTCATTTAACCGTTCATTTGATCAAGAGTGGCATATCAGGCGCAGCGCCCAAATTACTATCTGAGGGCTTCAAACTTACATCAATAGCACCTGATATCTGTTCAACTGGCCTGGAGATTAAATTGGAACTCTCAGGCGATCTGGCCAATATCACATCCTTTGTGCTTTTATAGCCATTCGAATTTTGCGCATCAGTTAGATTGCCAGTCAAATTAAATCTGACCACTTTCAAATTGATAATCTCATCACAGATTTTGCTAATTTCCTGCAACAGTTCTACTGAGGTAAGTGTGGGTATTGGGGGTGGGATTCAAAGCGGATGTGCTGTTACCCATTGCTCATCTACTATGTGAGCGAGGTCGCCCTGAGTGATGAGGGGTACTGCCATCCTCTTCAGTATCTTCTTATTCAGGAATGGGAAGATGGAGTGATTGAGAGCCAAAGGACATTTCCCAAGACTTACAGGGAATCAGTGGGGAGCTCCTCCCAACCTAAGAAAAATATCACTAGTTGCGGACATGGTATTTATAGGGGTGACTATTGGTGACATCATCATGGTGGAATTGGCTAAAACCTTTATTTTAGACTCAGGACTAGACCTCTGTTCAGCTTCATATTCCGCGGAATTCAAAGGTTTAGAAGGATAAGATTCCTTCATTTTGAGAAACGTGTACAACTTTTTGGTTCCCATATTTATAGGGGCTTACCCAGGTGAAACCATGATGACCAAATTACCTTGCCCCTTCCAGGTTGGGGCGGGGAAACCACCCCAAAGAGCTTCAATAAGATGATTAAAGTTGGAAGGGGGTGACTTCCAAATTGGGGAGTTTTGCACATAGAGGTCCAAGGTATATCAGAGAAATAAAGTTTAACAATGTCAGGTAATGGTAAGGCCTGGGCTTTTTCACAAAATTCAATAAATTATAATTTCACCGGCTGACAAGCTTGATGCAGCAAAAAGAACTCATAGAAGGGATAGATGGATGCTTCATCAGGATGACTTTGCTCCAAGGCACACTCCAAGCCCTCCACTGATTGCCACAAGAGCGGATGTGCATGGAACACCACAAAAACCCAGTTGGCCTTATCTGGAGACAGCTGATACAACAAATCTACTTCCCACAAAAGTGGATGGGAACCACATGAATTGTTACTGTATAAAGAAGTTTTCGGCTCCAGGGTAGCTAAGGCCTGTTAAATTTCTGAGTAAATCTTGGGAGAAAGGAAGGGAATTATGACAATAGGATCACAAAAAGTCTGAGACCACCAGGTACAAGCAGGAATGGTGGGCACTTCCCAATTGGTAGTTGCAAGAATATTACCAAGATGCACCAAAACAAAACCAAATGAGAAAACTGTGGTGAGCACCATCGTGCCAGTGACAAACAGCCAGCGCACCCAGTTTATGCATAAGAAAGTCCCACATGGATAATTCTGATGCACATATAATAAGATGGTTGGCCAACTAATGTCAAGAGAGTGTCTGTAACTCTCTCATTCCCAGTAAGGTGATGTGGGATGCAAACCCACATTGCCAGGGAACTATCCATTAAAATAATGGGAAACAAGGCACCATGAATGGTGCCAGTACAGAAGGGACCCAAGGCAATGGTGTAAAGCATGGTATACAATATCAGGTAAGCAAGAAACAACAAAACTTGTGTGGACCCCAAAAGCGGAGTCTATAATCAGATTTAAATTGGTACTAGGAGGCTTGGGTGCCTCAATCTGGAGGGGACCTGAGTGGCCCAAAGGTGCACCCAAAACTTTTTTTATTTATGATGAATGTAGTGGCCAACGTAGTTGGAGACCTCCTCAAAGAGGTCCGCACCCAGGTTCTCCCAAGGAACCATAAATAAAACGTAAAAATGGGAAAGTTTATTGTGAAAAGTCGACTAACAAGGAATGTTGGTCACAAAAACCATATTTAAACATCATCAGGGTAATTCTGAGTCTGCCAAAGGGTCCCAAGCACTAATTCACCAATAGGAAAGCGCTTCCATCTGAATTGGTAGAATACACCAAAACTGTCTTCACTCAAGTAATTAATTTAAGTTGTACCCTACCCAAGTATGTAGTTTCGTAGATGGAACAGATTTTGAACCCCTGTTCCCTAATCAACCAAATTGAATCATCTTCATTATTATATAGCTTGTCCATTTTAACGCCTGGGTCAATACAAGGGGCTGGGCGTTATGCACCTCACTGTATCAACCTGGGCATCTTTGGCTTGTACCCAGCGTTGGTCTAAAGTGTTCTTGAGGTCAGGGAGGGCCTGAAGTTTCACCTTCTGGGCCTCCTGGCGCCCAGTCTTATCCTTGGGGTTGATGCCTACTATCAAGTCATTTAACCATGACAGGTACCCTGGAATACCAGGGGCACAGTTACCACACTGGCGGCGTCAGCTTCACAGGTGAAGCTGAGGTCAAAATACCCCTTATAGAGGCAGAAATCAATAAAAATGGCAGGAATCATCACTGCCTGTGTCATTTTAATAATGGCTTGGTTGTGGTATGGGAAGAGTTTCCCTTAGTTGACCCTTAAACTGTAGCGCATGTTGCTCTGGGGGAGCACCAGGGTGCAGTGAGGAACCGCTTGGGTACAAGTGAGGTCGATGTCAAGATCCTTGGGGGGAATGAATCATCCCAGGGGTTTGGTATGACTGGGAGAGCCAGTCATAGTGCATTTTCCTGCTGGACGGAAAATGGTGGGGGGATTTTCACTACTGCCCCACACTGGAGCAGCTGGCAGAGAATCTGAGGGCACTGGAGCAAAACTATGGCATGCAATTGAAATTACTTTCTTGTTTTCCATATAATTTGCTCAAAAAGTTACGCTGAGTGGAAAGAGAGTCGCAAAAGCTGATCATGGTAATCTAGCCTAAAACTTTACTCATTGAGGAATCTGAGACCTAAACATAAGAGCTTTATTATGAGTTTCCTATAGCTTATAACAAGTAGGAGTATAAGGTAAGTCTGAACCAGAATAATATTAGAATTATATAATATTAAGTATTAAATCTCTGAGACATTAAAAAACTCTGAGACTGATTTTATTGAATAGATCTTAGATTAATAAAAAATTTACACTTAACATCAATGATGTCATAGAGAAAAGTAATGTTGATAAAACATAAAGAAGAAAGTAATAGATAGAATTTAAAAATCATTATATTAATTTATAAATAAAGTAATGTAGACTTTTTAAAATTGTTTAATTTTCTAATTACTTCTTTTAGAAGCACAAATGCTTTTATGCATTCTTCCATATCAGATGATTCTTGTAGATATATTAGAAATCTGAGTAGGTATATTCAAGAAAGTTGGAGAAGTTTCTTATAGAGCTTCAGTTATTGCTCTTCAGAAATGATTATTGTTGAAGACTTTGCTTTTTTCTGTGGCTGGTTATTCATAATTCAGATATAAATTGGAGTTTCAGTTGTCTATTGTATGTTTATAGACTAACAAATATAGATTTTTAAGATAAACTATGTAATTTTAATACTGAAAGATATATTCTTCTGTCATTACTTTTATTAAACTATCTGCCCTATAATTTCCCTGATCAATATGTAAAGTTCTTAGATGCAATACAACAAAAGTATTAAAAGTGAATAGTTTTATATTATAGAAATTCTGTACTAAACTACCAATGCACTGCCCTTCTTCTGCTGACTTCAATACTTTATATAGGGTTACTTCTGATGTTAGCTTCATCTTTACACATAATTCCTCTCCTTGCACCACCACTTAACCAGTGGCTAATGAGCATGGTTTCTATAGCTTTTCTCCACATATGAGGCTTCCTGCTGTACACTCAGCTCCACCTCTGTAGTTGAATTCCTTCTGGTGTGAGGAAATAGCTCATCAACAGCACCTCTTCTGATGTGCCTCAAAAAGGCTAAGCCACCAATTCTTTAAACTACAGAAATGTGGTGCCCATGCAATTTGAATCACTAATTAAAAAAGTAGCTTTATTATAACCTGATTGTTGGAATTCTGGCATTTTTGGTGCTTGTAAGTGCTTTAAACAGGATTACAACAATAGTATATTCACAGGAGTATTATAACTCATGACTGCTGTTAAAAGATTTTGGGGTAAATTTATACCATAAATATATTAAAGCTATAATAATATTTTAATTTTGGGGGTAAGGTGACCATGGGACGGACACTTCCAATAAACTCCAACTACAAAATACCAAGGAAAACGAGGGGAACCCCAGAGGAGCTAAGGCTACCTCCTGTTGTCAGCGGGATTGCCAGTGGAAGGAAGAGGGATTTGACAGGGGAGGCCTGGGCTGAAACTGCACAAGAACAAAGGAAAGAGTCTGATGAGAGGAACCAGATGGGAACCAGGATGACATCAACTGGCCGTGGTGGGATGGCAGGTGGCCAAATAGCCAAGCTTGAAAGTGATCTGTGAGGTGGTAATGGAAGTGGCGCACAGCTCCACGCAGGGTTGAGATAATGCCAGATAGTGCATCAAGGACAATGAGTGTGGATCGTCCACAATGCTATGCAACAATTAAGGCGTGGAGCAAAGGGTGGATAGGGGAGGTCATGGAAAGGGTGAAGATGTTTTTAGACAGGCTAAAAGCCTGCTCATGTTCCCGGCAAAAAAGGCACATAACATCCTTCCAGATCGCCTGTGATGGTGGGCAATTTTCCAAGTGATAGACTAATGAAACATAGTGACATCATACAATGCATGAAGACTGAAAGGCATTGGACCTCTCAGCCATGAAGTACACCTTTCTCAGGCATTTCCACACATGGGCGCGAATCTGGGGTTGTAAAAGAGGATAATGAGTGTACTGCCAAATGTCCCTCTGAGTCTCCAAATATTATGGGATGTCCAGCTTGTCAAGTTAGTCCACATGGGCAATGTAGGGGGAACATTGGGGTACCAGGTTGTTTAAAACGACTTGCTCACGGACTTCTTGCTTAAAAGTGGGAGTAGGGAGACCCCTCTGGGCGGTGAGTCCATTGATGCTGATTCTCCACTCAGCGCTCTGCATGAAGAGGAGAATACATTTGAAGTCTGTTGGTGTCCCATGTGAGCCCAAAGCAGAAGGATGAGTGGCAAGATAGTTTACCAGAGAATGGGGGTGGGTAGGATTGCGGAGGCCAAGGGCGTGGTAAAAGTTGGAGTAGGCTACACGTGACCAGTGTTGGTCTAAGGGTGTGAGGTGGGTGACCGTAGTGATTCAGGTGCCCAGTATTTTGGTGGCATGGTCCTCATAGTTGAGCAGGCCCACACCACCACTATGGCGAGGGCCAAACATGATATCCAGGCACTGGATGAGGGAGGCCTAACCAAAGCCACCCTTGTAGTTGGGCATACAAAGAAGTGAAGTAAGAGGTGGAAAAGGCGATGGCATGGGCCACAAATCAGACTTTCAACAGGAGCATAGAGTTGGCAAGCACAACCCAGCCTGGGAGGGTAGTCTGGTGGGCTCTTAGGGACGCAATGAGCTTTGTGACATTTTCAAGGATGTGGTGCTCCGATACCAACAAGGTGTACTCTTCCACATCCAGCCACACTCCCAAATGGCGCACTGGAACAGCAGGGGGACTTGGCATGAAAGGGAGCACAAGCGGGGCGGTATGGGGTGGGTGGGACAAGCAAATCTGTGAGCTATCTGCTGAAGCAGGTAGGTAATAGGGTGCTGGTGACCAGTGGGCCTGGTTTTGGCTGAGTCGAATAATTCATTTTTGAAGGCATTAAGTGCGGCGTTACTTACTCTGGAGTACTCCTGGATAGCTGCCTACAGCGCTTGTGTATTATGGTTGTCAGATAACCCAACCACACAATTGTCAGCGAATGCCAGCATCCTAACAGGTGCTTGGCCTTGCACATGGACAGCAGCAAGGCGTGCATTCACATTGCGTAAAAGTGGGTTGAGGCTGAAGTTGTAAAAGAGTGGACTTAAAGGGTCCCTTAGCGGAGACCCCTTTGAGGGTGAACTACATCAGTGAGGAAACCAGGGCCACGCCTAGCCATTGTGACGGATTCCATAAGCAACACCACCTAATCAATGAACTGGTGGTGGAGGTGGAACTTGGGGAGGAAGGCTTTGAGGTAATCACAGTTGACCCTATCATAAGCTTTCTGCTGGCCTAAGAACACAAGCGCCCCAGTAGCCATGGATCGGCAGAGGTTGACTACAGTGTGTATGTTGTACCATATTGACCGCTTAGGGATATAACTGAATTAAAACTTTAATAAAAAAATCTAATAATAATTTTAATTTGGCTTAGTAAAATTAGTGATCATTTTTTAAATTGACGCCTATTATTATTTTAAGATACTTTGAGGCTGATATTGAGATATGTGAGAATTCATAATAAGCAGAGGAGAACTCAATTTAGCTGTAAGACAGTTTGACCTATCAGAACTCCTAAAAAATCTTTTTATCTTGATAGGGATTAATTTTAGTTGTTGGTTCAGCATCTTGGACGATGTATCCATGCGGCAACATCTTATCATAATCCCTCCAATAAGCCATCTTGAAAAATTCACTTTGGCAAATTAATGAAGTTCTTATTTGATGATCAGCTGGTAAAATATTTTTATCCCAGCAACCCCTTCAGATCTATAAAAGGGGAGTAATTTTTCTCAGGCAATATCATAAATCTTAAGTTAGATTGGGAGGACTTCCAAGTCATTTGTCTATTCTGTAGGGGTTTTAATGTAACCGCACTAACAATATGCATGCTATTCAGCCAAGGGCTAGAAGTAGAATTATTACGCTAATCAGAATTACTCCACCAAGAGGTAAAATAGAAGATTTTAGTGCTATATTAATGGTGATATTTGACACTGGGACATTCCTCTCAACTAATCAAATGTACAATTGTCTATAATTACCCCTTTTAAGAATGTAATGGAGAATAAGGGCATACTAATTGTTCAAGAACTCAGTTAGTAGTGACTCAAGAGGCAAGAGACTTGATGTAATATATTGCCCCTCTAAAAAGTGACCACAAAATATCCTTCCTATATGAACCTAAGCTTCTCACTTCTAGGAGTGATATGGTTATGATAGTATAAAACCAGGTCAGATATCAGAAAAGAGCTACAGGTTTTTGTTCTTATTAACTTCTTGGCCCTTTTTGGTGAAAGTTTTTGCTAAAATTGGTCATTTGCATCAGCCTGTAGCTGGATGATATGTTGGGCCAGCCTCTTCATATCCTTATCAGAATCATCAGTCCTAGCAAAAAATACATCTTTGACCAAGAGGCGGGTGCCCTAGGTTCTCAACCTACAAAAGGTGAAAAGGAGACATTTTGAGGATTCAGTGATAACTGATATGATATACTATATGGGCACTAGGCAATAACTGATCCCATTGAAGAGGGTCTAAAGTGGCCATTTTTATATTATGGGTACCAAGGTTCCATTTGCTCTTTTTACAGTACCATTCATAGATGGGCTATATGGGTCAAAAAGAGCTGTTGTGCTCCCATAGAGGGTAACTAAAATCTTGACTACTCTGGAGGTGAAATTTTTCTTATTATCACAGAGTATAACTTGGGGGCAATTAAGTGAGTGAATATATTCTGGTAAAGGAAAGTTGCGGTAGCTTTTGCAGTTTGGTCAGGGATGCCACAGATTTGACCCATTTTATAAAATGATCGATGCCTAATAGTATATATTGATTTCCACTGGTAGTCTGAAGTAAAGGACCCACCACATCTAGACTTATCATGTGAAATGATTATTAAGGCATAGTAGGTGATATTGATATTTGGTCTTGAAGCTGGATTGCTTTTTACATGTCAGGCAGGAATCCAGGAACTTAATAAAAGATTCCATGATTCCCTCCAAATAGTACTGATTTTTTATCCACTCATAGGTTTTCTGCACTCCGCCATGTCCAAGGGTAGAATGGGCTTCTGTGATAGTAGGTACTCACTCTGAAGGTTGAAGATAGGGCAACCAATTGGCCCTACCTTTTTGTGTAGCTTTCCACTATCCACTTTAGTGTTGCAGGGGTGTCATGTTAGAATTTTCTTTAAAGGGTCATCCTCATTATCTGAAGCATTGTAGATCATCAAGAGGTCATGCAATCTCTTTACTTCACTATTATCTAAGTGGAGAACAGGCAGCCAGGCTAGCCCATCAACATTCATATGGTGAGTTCCCACTCAGTGTTCAATCTTCAAATCATAATTTTGGGGCTTTAAAGCCCAACAAACCAACCGTCCAGTGAAATCATTTGTGTTTTTAGCCATCTTAAGGAAACGTTGTCAGTGATATGGTAAAGAAAGTTCCATATAAGAATGAACTATAATGTTTTACTGCAAGTAAGACATCAAGGCACTCTCAGGAGGATTTGAATTACACTTTTAATCAGGCAGGTTTTCTCTCGAAGTTACATAGGTGGATTCTCCCATTAAGCGATAGAATAAAGTAAAAGTAAAATATAATTTGACCTAATGTTTATTATAAGAAAGGATTGGATATTTATAAGTCTCAAAATGGCTCAGGATCTATCTGAGCTAACTAATTGCTGAGCAATCAAATCTTCTATCCCTTGATCAGGATGAGAATGATTGTTCTTATTAACCTTGATAAATTTAAATAAATTACGCTCTTCTTCTGATAATGCTGGGGGAATTGGTGAAGTAGAATTTTCAGAAACAAGAGAATTTGGCAAAATCCTGACACTTCCACCTTAAGATTCATTTGCAGAGGAGATTGAATTCTCAAAAGTCTGGTGTGAATACAGTTTATCATGATACCAGAATCAACATGAACAATTGAGTATTCAAATCCCTTTTGGAATATAACTTGATAAGGACCAGACCAGTTGGATCCTAATTTTTCAGTTCACCCACCAGATTGGGAGTGATAGTACATAACGTAATCTCCAATCTGATATTAAGGTAAGGGGGGTTTATGTTGATTAATTCTTTGAGTTTCATTTTTAGTGGATATATCAATTACTTTTATAGCTTGATCTTGGTGAAAAAATAATTTCATCAGCCAGATTTATCATAATTAAATCTTTACTTTCTGGTACACCTTCTTCAATTATTGCTTGAACACTTGAAAAGACAGAAGGATCTTGCCCATAAATACATTTGAGAGGTGACATCTTGATAACTCGGTGATAGCCTATTCAATATGCAAACAAAGCACTAGATAAATAAAAGTTCTAACGAGATGGGTCAGTTGAGGCCATCTTCCTTAAGATCAAGACTAGAGTTCCATTGACTTGTTTGATGGCTCCATCTGTGGACGGATTGTAAGGAATGACAAATCGTTGGATAATATTGAATAATTTCAACAGTTCCTGTAAAAGTTGTAAGGTAAAATTTTTCCCATTATCTGACATAAGGACCTTGGGACATCCAAGTTGAGTGATGATGTGCTGGTAAAGGAATAGCGCTGTAGTTTTAGAAGAGGGGGTGGCAATGGATATGGCCTTGACCCATTTAGTTAAATGGTTGACTGTCATAATAATGTACTGATGGCCATGCAATCCCCAAGGAAAAGGGCCTACAACACTGATGCTTACCAATTCAAACGCTTTAGTCAGGGGAATATCTTGATGATGATAAGTAGGGTTGGTGACTCCATGACTTTTACAAATGAGACATGAGTTAAGGGTCTCTCAAATGGATTCAGTCATATTATTCCAATAATATTAGGTTTTCAACCATTCTTGAGTTTCCTTTAACCCGCTATGACCTACTTGTTCATGTCCTTCCATGATAGCATGAAATCTTGAGTTTGGTTGCAAAAAGGGTAATTACTTGTATTTGAACCTCTTATACAAAGCTCCTTCCTGAATTATGGTATCTTTGTTAATGGATTTTAAAGAGGCTTGATCTTCTTCAGTTTCTCGATCCCACAACTCAGGCTGTCCAATTAGATTATATAGGCGTTCTTCCTTCCCCAAATCTAAGGTCAGTATAGATAGTAAGGACAGACCATCAGCATTTTGATGTTGTGCGCCCAAACAATGAACAATGGAAAAATCTTAATTTTGCAATCTAAGAGCTCAACGGGCTAATCTCCTGTCTGGATCCTTCATGTTTTGCAACCATCTTAAGGAAGAAGGGTCAGTGTCAGAAAATCAACTATGGGCTCTGCTAGTTGGCAGGCCAACTAGTATGAAGACTGGTCAGCCTTTGCCATTTTACCTTAGGAGTTGGGGCTAGGAGCGCTGGCTAACCCCTTGGTGTGTCACCCGCGCCATTTCAGGGATCCCCTAGCCTAAACTCCAACCAACAAAATAAATAAACTTATAAACAAAGGTAGAATATGCAAAGGGAGATATTTATTGAAAAGGGAAGCGTCAGGTATTTATACTATTTACAAAAGGGCTACTGCGCCCACCGCCAACCTTTTGCTCTTCCGCTGGTTCTTCCAGACAACCACTCTTCTTCTTATACTACATTATTCTCTTTCCTGGCATCAACACTCTCACTGTGTCCTTCCCGATGTCCAAATTAGTTTTGGCTCATCCTTGGCCTTAAGTTGCCGGTGAGCCATATAATTGATTAATCTAAATAAATATCAAATTTGTATTTGACCTTTGAGTTAATATAGTTGCACTTGAAACAACTTTAGTCACTTGAATTGACTCAGAATATTTCAGCATCTCGCTGACATCTCTTCTCAACTTATCTTAGTCAATTGATTAAGAATTGCCTTATTCAGGCAGTAATTGATATACTAAATGAGGCACTGGAAACAACCTTGGCCACCTCAAACTCATAATTGTTGGATCCGCCAACATTGGAGTATCAGGCATTGATTTCATAGATGACCAATTGAAACAAATACATCAGCTTTTTGCCAAAAATCCCACAACGGACCACAAATGGCAGTTGGCGTCAACCACTGATTCTGTTGACTGATATCAATTGGATCATCCTCAGCTATTAGTCATTGGTGATCCTTATACTAATTTGGGGCCACCAATTGGCCCCACTCAAACCTAAATACCAAACTCAACGGAATACTAATTTTGGCTCAACTCAAATTGAGGAGCAACTAACCAGAAATCATATTAAATCATAAAAAATTCAGTCAATAAGACATTCCACCAGGATTGGCCATAACATCCCAAATAACGCTAAATCATTGGAGGATTCCATCTGGTTAAAATTCAGACAGTCAGTAATAACAGTATAATGGTTAACATATAGGAATTGACGGAAGTGTTTAATTTTTAGAATCACAGCCAAACACTCCCACTCAGATACACTGTAGTTTCATTCACTTTGGACAAAGGTTTGCTATATAATGTGACATGATGATCTTTTTGCTCTTTGTCATACTGGGATAAGATAGCCCCAATAGCGACATTACTTGCATCAGTATGTAAGAAAAAAGGCTTATCAAATCAAGGATGAATTAAAACAGGTGCCTTAGTTGAGGCGATTTGAAGAGAATTGAACGATTGTTCCTGAGCTGAACTCCACTCAAATGACACCCCTTTTTGTAACAGATAGAATAACGGTTCAGCCATATCAGCAAACTTGGGTATAAATTGCCAATAATACCCAACCATACTTAGAAAGAATTGAATATCCTACAGAGAGGTTGAAGGAGGCATTTGTTGAATTGCTTGGATTTTATCTGATAGGGGTCAAATCCCTTTAGCTGATACCTGGTGTCCTAAAGATTCTATTTCATTTTAGAAAAATGAACATTTGGAGGGTTTGAGCTTTAGGGAAGAATTCTGAATTCATCTGAAACTTCTTTTAGATGGCCAAATGTTTGGTAAATGTTTTGGAAAACATGATAATATCATCCAGATATAGCAGAACACAGGTGAGCTTTAAGTCCCGTAACATACTGTCCATAGCCCTTTTAAAAAGTTGCTGGCTCGTTACTCAATCCTTGTGGCATATGAGTTGGTTCATGTAAACCTTCACTGAATATTAGGGCACATTTAGCTCAGTCTTCCGGGGATGACTCAAATTGCCAGTATCCACTGGCTAAGTCCATCGCAGATAAATAAGTCAAGCCAGCCAACAACTAAGAGAGTCATTGATCTGAGGTAAAGGATAACTATCTCATCAGGTAATAGCGTTCAATCTACAATAATCCATACCCATTTAATGGGAACCATCCTTTTTCTTATTTAAGAGCAATTGGGAGTCCCAAGGACTGTTGGAGGGTTTCAATAATCCAGCTTTAATAATTGATGCAATTCATTGGTAACCTGGGCTTCTTCCACTAAAGACTTATGATAGGGCTTTGCATGAATAAGAAGGTGATTTCCAGTTTCAACGGAGTGCATTACTCCCTTTAATTTTACCAAAGTCATAAGTATGCTTAGCAAAAATGTCGGAGCATTCTTCTAATAGTTGATGTACTTGTTTCTCCTGTTCATTTGTGAGGTTTTTTCCAATAGTAGGCCCCACAGTAAGAATTTCCCAATCTTTTTCCAGCCAAAAGTCTATAAGCTTCCAAAAGGTTTAACATCATACTTTCAGTATAAGGGTAATAACTTGACATATGCAATTGGATGTTTTTGATCTACTGTTTTAAATCATTGGTAGGGTTTGCCAACAAAACAGATAATGATCCAAAATAAGAATAATCCGATACTCCAGGACAAGGCAAGAGTTCTTTAGCAGAAGGAATAAAAATACCTTGAACTTGGGACCATCTAGTACTAAAAAAATACCTTGAACTTGTAACAAATGTCCTTTGGGAATAGAAAAAAGTAAAGAAGTATTAATGATTACCTGCAATTTTGGCAGAATGACTAAATTCTCAGGGGAGAAAATAGGCATCTTTTCTTCAATATCTGCTAATGTTGGGGGTAATTTTAACCGAGGGTCTTCAACATAATATTTAATGGAATAAGACCTTTTAGACCCCTCCAGCAGACATAACTAACGTCTGTTATGGGAATGTTTGGATAAAAGTAAGGGAACTCTATACCCTAAGAGGGAAAGTACAAGTTAGGGAAATTAATAATTCCATCAAATTCCCACAAAAATTGAGTCCCCAAAAAGTAGGTCATAACTCAAATTATTGAGGATGATAGAAGGGAATGTAAAAGTTAACTTCCCAATTTTTAGAGGAAGTGACGAAAAGGCTCCAATTGACCAAGTACTCTGAGGTCCCGCAAAGCCATATTATTTGTAATGGGAGATATTGGGCGCTAACTTGATGCACTTGATAAATTTTGATGAGACATCACTCACTGTGGATCCTGTGTCAATGATAGCTTTGGCGTTGACTTGATTCACTTGAAAGTCAATACAGGTGATGGTACTTACAAACTGAGAGGATAAAGCCAACAAGGAGGGCAAGGAATAAAATGAATTTTTATCTTTATTATACTCCACAAGGCTTTGATGTTCCTGTTGCAAACTCATTTCATTATCAAGGTAGAGAATCTTATTGGTTTAATCTCTTTTCTTCTTTTCATCAGCTTCTTTTTTATAACAGTGGTCCTCAGTATGCAAATATTGGTGACAGTAATTACACTGAATAGCTCTAGCATTCTCAGGCATAGTGTAAACTCTAGGGCAATTAGGTCTTGAATAATCGTAAACTTGGGGTTTTTTCAGAAAATTGGGGAGGCATATCCAACAAGGTCTCCTTAATGTCTAATATACTTCAGAAATTCTTTTTTACGCTGATAAGGTAAACTTGCATCTGAGTCCTAGAAGTAAAAGCAGACAAAACTGCAGTAATCACATTATTTAAATTTAACTGACCACATGCTATCAAAGTCTGAGCTTCCTGATAGAACCAATGAGCAAAGTCTTTGATAGATTCATTCTGGTGGGGCTTTATACCCACAAAAGCTTGTTTCTGAGAGGATAAGGTCTGCTCACTCCCAAATTCTTTGATTAATGCTTCTTTGACCTGAGACCAAGTAGAGCAAGTCATCATGTGGGGTACCATGACATCCTGAGCCAATTATGAAAAGCAATTAGGCAAGTAATAAATCTTTTGGTGATCCATGGCCTCACTTAGAGACTTCTCATATAGGTAGAGGAAGGAGATAATGCTGCCTTCCCCAGGAAAGTACTTATGTTTAAATACCATTTTAAAATTCATTAGATCATTGGCGGTCAAAACATGCACTCCATGGTGTTCCAATCAAATGGAGACATATGAGTTAGAGTCCAAAGCTTGAGAAAAAAATTGAGGATAAGGCCCAATAATTTCAGTATGAATTTCACTAATCCAGTTTTCTTTCCAATTACTATCACTTTTAGTAATACAATTTGATTCAAACAGCACAATTTGATAATCAATATCAGGTGAGATGATTATAAGTAATGAAGAAAATAGTTGGGCAAACGTGGTAAAGGGCAGCAAACCTGGACCTGCACCACCCAAAGGTACCAAGTGCACAGGTACAAACTAAAATCTCAGTAAAAAAAAACCTGAGGTGGCACCCCCTGTGGGGTTTGTTAAATTTTTGGTAAAATACTGCAGTTATATGGAATTATCCCAATCGCAACCACTGTCATTGGTGGAACATGGGATATGAGTTGGGCGTAGAAGCACTGACAATATGGAAAAGTTTGGCGAAGCCCAACATAAATTTTTCCTGCACGCGGTGTACTTAACAACCCATTCTTTCTGCAAAGGTTGGGTAGATCTTGGGTTTGAAACTGCGGAAGAAGCAAGTAAAGCAGCAAAGGTCAGAGTAGTACTTGACCTTCTCGATGGACAGCATTTGGTGCTGACCAAATGCACCCGTTGGACAGAATACAAAAATATTTTTATAATTTTTGACTACCTTCTGACCACACTGGCGCGCACAGTAGTTGAAAGACATCTCTGAGAAGACTTGGAAGCCTATGGAGAAATTAAACAATTTGAGATGCAAAGATTCCAGCTGATGCCAACCCATAGCACTGGGAAGGCCATAGCAATTATTTCCCAAACCAGGATGTAGTAGAGGATATTACAAAAATCCCTCACATAGCATCCTTCGCCATTGATAAGAAAAAATCCCAGCTGTTCCACGCAACAGTGGAAAGTGCACCCCCCATATGCAACCACTGCCAGGCCTTTGGGTACAAGATTCATGCTTGCTTCATAAAAGAAGGCCTGTGAGAAATGGAATTCTGTGAGGAGGAAATGGGCAAAGACAACTCAGAGTATGCCAAAATCATGGATACAACACAAGCCTTCAACTGGGGAGAACACGGGCAATATGAAATAATTGACTCAATTTCCCTGAAAGAATGAAAAATATCCAAAAAAGCTTGCAAGCTGGCCGCGGCCAAGGCAAAAACCTCATCAGAATCATCCATATTGCCAGAACAGATCCAGGAAGACATGGATGAATTTGAGTCAATGAACCAATCAAATCCCATGGAAGCCCAAACACCCAATCTGATCAGATTAAATTTGAAAGAACCCATTTTGTAAATGAATGCAGCAAAACTGGGGTTCAGCGCACCCCCCAAAATTCTGGAATTTAACCCAATTGGGAAGTAAAATCAACAATGGAATTTGCAAGAAAATAATGCGGCCAATAAAAGCACACAAGTGCACTGCAATGATAAATTGAAACTAAGCAAAGCCAAGAGAGGAGCAAAAACAGCGGTGACGAAAGGGGCATAATTCACCCCAACTCCTACTCATAGCTATGCTCTCCGCAGCAGAGGTGCATTGGATAGTAATGTGAGCGAGGGAGTAGGGCTGGGGGGCCCTGCTAACCACTCCTGAGGCGCACTGGGCGTCTCAGTAGAGATAGGGACGCTGAACATAGCAGGACTCAAGGCCTTAAAATCCTGGGCCAAGAAGTTGAGTCTCCCATGAAACCCACCTGTGGATATCCTGGAGGTGCAGGAAACCCACTGTACACAGGGAGAGGAGGAGGCATGGGAAAAAATGCTCCTCCCAACAATATTGTTTTGGTCGCAACACTGTGGAATGATAGTACACACGAACCAAAACTTTAAATTTATCAATATAAATTTGTTCCTAAACAGCTGTGTACTCACCATAAACTTCTCATGGTACACCAAAGTGCACACAATAGCCAGTGTGTATGCCCCAAACGGTGCACAAGACCAAAGAGAATTTTTAAAAGCCCTAACACAACTAAATCTACCAGAAAATACTTTCATCATGGGAGACATGAACTGCTGGAGTAACCCAGATATGGATCAATGGCCATACACAATGGAGATACCACAAGGGCAAGTGGAACTCCGCGTACTAAAGGCCACCCTGGGACTATATGATCCACTACCAAAAAGGCTACCCCTGCTTCAAAACATGACACGCCCACATGTACATAACGGTACACTTGTCTCTATGTTAAGGACAGACCTAATACTCACGCCAATAATTTTCTGGCACCAAATTCAAAAATTTAAAACTACACAAATCAAATTTTCTAACCATCAGCTTGTTTTGGTGTCCTACAAACTGGCGGAACCAAGTACCCAAGCACCCAGATGGTGCAGAATATGCCCAGAAAGTTTAGCCGACTTGGAATTTCAATCCTGGATGATGGAAATATCCTCAAACTGGGATTTTCAAACACCTTTTTGCTTGGGCCCACTAACCTGAGAAAACTTCAAAAAATCAACAATCCAACAAAATAAACATACATTGTCTAGAAGACACAGGGCAGTTTCAGCCATTATCAAGCACACCTTGGCAGAAATTGACCATCTAGAAAACAATGTACCATTCATGGGATACAGCCCTGGTTGGGGTTGCAAATGGGCGGAGGTTTCTGCTTGGCCAAACACCCTGATCCACGAACACCAACACTGAGTCAGAGTTCAATATAAAGTCAAAAACATAAGAGATGGAGAAACTTGCTTGAGCTACTTTTTCTGCTGATTCCATGCCAGGAAAAATATGATAGCTTGCACACAGGTCCATCAACTGGACAAATCCATAGTGGAAACACCCAAAGAAGTCATGACCGAAGTGCACAGGTTTTATATGAAATTGTATAAATCTGAGCCTGTCAAACCAGAAAAAATCGAAAAATTTCTTAGAAGCGCACATATCAACACCGCGGCCCAAAAAATAATAAAATCAACCTGATATTGCGTGAGGAATTATGGGAAGTAGTACACGGTGCACCAAGAGGGAAATGCCCTGGACCTGATGGGATTTCCTATGAATTTTACATAAAATATTTTACTAACATTTCTAACATTTTTCTATCTTCAATGAATAAGTGTATTATGGAAACATGCCTCCTACCTGGAGGCAAAGCCTACACGGTCACTTTATTCAAAAAAGGAGACAAATTAGACCTCTCCAACTGGCGCCCAATTTCCCTAACCAACACAGATACAAAGATTTTCACAAAAATTATGGCCAAACGACTAGGAGAAATTGCAACTGATGCGATATCCCCATCACAATATGGATTTGTTCCAAGAAGATCCATATGGGACAACATCCACACAGTTGCAAATGTCTGCCAATCCTAAACCTCTGAGCACTTGTTTTTTTAGACCAACAAAAGGCATACGACAGGGTGAACTAGACCTATCTTAGGGCCTGCCTTCAAAAATCAAGCTCCCAAATAGATTCATAAACTGGGTGATGTTGTTCAAAGAGTCTGCTACCATGGCTGTGCGGGGAGCAGGCTTCTTAACCAACCCATTCATCCCACAGAGAGGACTCAAACAAGGAGACCCCTTAAGCCCTCTACTCTACAATTTTAGCCTAAACCCCCTAATCAGGAATACAAACATACTTCTCAAGGGAATCAACGTCAAGGGCCAACCACCAGTAAAAATTATGGCCTTTGCTGATGATTGTGTAGTGGGCATATCCAACAAGCAGGATGCTTGCAGAATTGAGAAGATAATACAAGATTATTCAGCCATAAGTAACGCATCACTTAACACTGAGAAAACGGAAATTATACTCCTGAAAAAATATCAGACTCAGTGGATCCATCTACCCAGGGCCAACAAACTAATACAACATCAAGACTCCTCACCAGGCATAGGAGGTGAAAATTATCAATGACCTCACTGAAACTTCCATTAATCACCAAGCCAACAGCTGGCCCTGTTCGTCACTTGGGAGTATGGTTGGAAGCAGAACGTTACGCCAACTCCATGATGGAAAACCAATTATTAGACAAAATGCAAAACTCATTGCCTCCTTACATGGACACCAAACAGTTCTAACAGGAAGGGTCACGGTAGCCAACTCTATGATTCTATCAATCATATGGTTCACAGCCCATGCAATCACTTTATCACCATCCTTCTTCAACACAATTCACGCCCTATTACAAGGATGGCTCTGGTCCAACCACAACCCCCCTGTACGCCTCAAAACCCTATTTGGCTCTAGAAAGAATGGAGGTATGGGGATTACTAATTACGTAGAGCAAGCGACCCATATACTAGGATACTGGATAGCTCAGGTGACTAGACCAGATCTTCCAGATACACAATGGGCCAGAACAGCAAGATATAACTTCACACGTGCACTCCAATTAAGAGACCCAGATCACTTAAACACATTAATCAAGTATCTGGCGTCCCAAGCTACAGCTGCAGGAACACACAGCACTCCTGCACATTTCAAATGAATACTTCTAGCCATGAGAAGAGCAACATAGCAGATCCACATAAATGGCCAAACCAATCAACAAGGACGCCCAAGGCTAACTCACAGACAGAAAATCAATGACCAAATAGTCACATACAATATAATAAGCAAAAACAAGTACCTTAGCCAGGATAGATTATCTGAACCATATGGACATACCCTACAACCTGGAGACTCAAAGAAGAGTATGGAGATACACACATCACCCTCTACTCCAACCCAGGATAAGAGCACATGTATGGAGGTGCATGAGGAGAGTATACCGCACAGCTGAACGGTCAAATGCCACTCACACCTCATGTACAATTTGTGTCAGTATGGAAGCCTGGCCCACCATTTAGAACAATGCCCAACATCATTGGCTGTATGGAAAGAGGCCATGCGCCTATTCCGCCAAGAAAACGGACAACCATTCAGCCTAGCAAGGAACATGTTCGCTATAAACATGTACTCTTCTATCCACCCATCTCTGAGGCGTTAATAGTAGCAATAGCACTATGGACGATACATACAATGGTACTGGAATCGTTCACAGAATCAGCGCCTACAATCCAAGAAGCCATCCATTGATTCCACAGCCATATATTGGAACATTTCCAAGCATGGCTGTTTGGACACATGACCCTCCATAACAGAAGGACAATCAACACATAGTTCCCATATGGTTCCTAAAGGTTGATCCTTTCCTTCACACATGCTGCATCCAAGAATAAGCCAGCATAACCCCCTTCCCTACCGTCCTAAACTTGGTAATCCTGGAGACAACAAGAGGGGCCTTGAACCCTCTGGGGTGTCTATAATTTTTGAATTTCATTAGTTCCCTCACTATATTGGAAGTGCTTGTCCCCTGGTTGACCTTCCTCAAATTAATATAATTTCACTAGTCCGTTGATTCAAATCATCATGCCCTCACTTTCTCATCAAACTGATGGGATAATTCATAAATTTGCTCCTGCTGTGCATTTTACTTAAGTTCCAGTCATTAATTTTCGCTTGGAGCATCTCTCCTTTTGAATCATAAGCTTGTAGCATGATGTCGGTATTCTTTTTCCATTTACCCAGATAACTCAATTCATCAGATAAATACTGAAACGACAGGAGGTGATTGATTGGTACCCCATTGGGTGTTAGGTTACTCTACTCAACCAATTTATAAGATTTCACATGTAAGCAGTCCATCATTCTCAATAGAGAGTCAATTTGTTGAAGGGATTCTGAATGCACATCTGCACCTGGCTGTCCACAGGGCCCTTCAACCCCTGGGGGTCCACATGGCTCAATAGCGCTGGAAGGCCCACGTAGTCCTTCAACTCCAGGAGGACCCATAGATCCAGAGGTTTTCTCTACTTTGTTGACTCATAATTGAATTCTGGAGTACAATTGCTCCAACTGGAAGGGTCAGTTTTTTGATTTCCTCTCCCATTGATTGACTACGCTCATAGAGTTGAGAAATATTTCTCTCCATTCTTTCTAGATTTCCTGGACTCACTTCAGGAACTATAAATCAACAAACCCGACATCCCATGATCAAGCTGAATAAGCTGTTGAAGTGTACTTCATTGAGAAGGGTCCGATTATTAATGATGGCATCATGATTATCTCTGCTAAACTCAGAGGTGGACATGAAAAACTCAGTAACATAATTATTCAAGGACTGGAGTCCTTCTAGTAAATTGAGCATCCATTGATAATGTATTCCCACTACCTGCAATAAATGATATAAGGTAGGGTGTACAAGCTGTTGCAATTATTTCTCAGTACCAATTCCTGGTATTTGAGAGGTTTGCAACACTTCCCGCAAGATAAAGGGTATGGCATTAGATTGAAATTGAGTGGAACAGATACCAGGAATTAAGGCCCCCTCAAGTATTAAGATTGATATTTTTTTGTTAAGCCTCAGGCAGTATTTGAAAGTTCGTATTAAAGCTTAAGTTAGGATCATAAAACTTCAGGCTGGCATGGAATTCCAAATTGGATGGTACTCTTGGGGTTTCAGTTCTTTTTGAACGGACCCATTGTAGTATACCGCCTTGCTCATAGTCTTGAGCTTTGTCAGGCGAAAATGAGAATCCAGAGTAGTGATTGACGTTTTCACTGGTGCATAACTCAGAGTGCCCCTGTAGTGAGCACCACTCTGGAATTTTTGAATCACACTTCCAATTGGGCAGGTTTTCTCTTGAAGTTACTTAGGTGGATTCGCCCAAAAAGCGATAGATTAAAGTAAAAGCAGGTTATAATTTATAAAATTTATATTATTAGCAGAGATGAATTTTTATAGATCTTGAAATGTCTTGGGATCTATCCAAGCTAATTAGTCACTGAGTGATCAAATCTATCATCCCTTGATCAGGATTAGACTGATCATTCTTAATAACCTTGATAAATTTAGATAAATTACGCTCTCCTTCTAATAATGCCGAGGGAATTGGTGAGGTAGAATTTTCAGAAATGAAGGAATTTGGTGATTTCCTGACACAATCGTTTTCTGTGACGCTGTGGCTGCTTTTGGATTTTAAAAATATCTTGCTTAAGTATAAAACTGTTTGGTCCACACCTTTTTCATCCTTTTGGGCCAGGATGGCTCCAACGGCATAGTCAGAGGCATCAGTAAACATGAGGAAGGTTTTTCCATTATCTGGATGGCGTGGGATATAAAGTTTTTGTAGCAACTGCTCCAGCGTCTCAAATGCGGCTTCTTATTTAGCACCCTAATAGCAAAAAGTGTCCTTATCCAGAAGTCAAATGGAAGGCAACTAAGCTGGGCTAACTTTGGGATAAAATGATGGCAATACCCCCAACATTTCCAGAAACACCTGGATTCTGGAGGTTTTGAGACGCAGGGAAATAAAAAAATATATTCTTTCTTATCTTGCAAGGGCTGAATTTCTTTTTGCGCAATAGCATGTCCAAGAAAATCTAATCTTTCTTAAAAAAAGTGCATTCCATGGGTTCAATTTAATGTTAGATACACAAAGTAGTTAAAGTTCTTCTTTTAAATGGGCAAGATAATTGGTGAAGGTTTTAAAAAACCTTGATGTCATTGAGTAGACTATCACACAATTTAGCTTAAGATCCCACAAGTTGTGATACATCTCTCATTGAAATGATGCAAGAGCATTGCACAATCCTTAAGGTAGTCAAGTGGGCTGAAATAAGCTTTAACTGCAAATGAGAGAAAGTTTCTCCTGATCTTATAAAGAAAGGTCCATTTGCCAGTATCTGCTGGCCAGATTCATAGCGGAGAAGAATTTGGAGCCAGATAGTTGTGTAAGAACATCATTAGTGTGGGATAAGATAACTATTCTCCTTAGTGAGTTTGTCTAAATTCTGGTAGTCCATAACAACCCAATGCCCTCCGTTTTTCTTTCTAATAAGCAAGAGAGGAGACGCCTAAGGGATCTTGGAAGGCACTAGTAATCTAAAATCTAACGACCCCATGACTCTGTCCTCATCTGTTGCTCTTCATCTTAGAATTATGGTAAGGTTTGGATTGGATAAAACTGGCATCACTGAAATCAATGGTGTGGTTTAAATCATTTGTGTCGCCATAGTCAGTATCAAACTTAGAGAATATACCCCATAGGCCTGAAATAAAGGGTGAACTTTTCAAGCTCGTCTGGGGTTAGTTTATCTTAAATATGAACGTTGGACAAAGTACATTACAATATGTCCGTAGGTAAGCCCATATCCAACATAAAACTGATAAAATGAAGTCTTTCAATATTTTCAATTGAGATCAGCTGTCCTTTTCCAATCACCTGATGTTTTTTCACAATAATTTCTTTATTGGTAAGATTTCCCAATAGAATATTGATGAGTCATTAGTAGGCTATGTTTAGTATACCAGATGTACTCAAGGCTTTAAAGACTTACTCCATCAGTGCTGGTAATGTGTAACAAGCAGATTTGGATGATTTTTAGAGTAAACTTGATGTCAATCACCCGTTGTTCACCAGACTTAATTAATAGTTCTTCTAATATATTAAAATGAATGCCTTCTAGCGTGCCATTAAATCAGGCAACTATTTGGTATTCTGCTCAGATGTTGTGTAAAGTAGGGATAATGCAGAAGAAGGGTTCTCAGCCAGGCATTAGTATTCTTTCTTATTGGGTTCTTTGTTAGAGACAAAGGAACTTCAATGTTAAGCAAGGAGAAATAAACTGTTTCATATTTTTTATAA
>JAKSZP010006142.1:0-23225 GCA_022478985.1 Massospora cicadina | reverse complement strand
GGGTTCCTTTCACTCTTTACACACTTCCATTGGAGAGGGTGTGTATTTCATGATAAACTGCTGCTTGACTCCCTCTATGTCCATCAGGTTTATCACAACATTTTAGATAAAGTTAATTCTAATATTCGAAAAATAATATCTGACAACATCTGTGGCAAGTAATGTCATGGCTTACTAGAATCTATAGTAAATTTGGTCATAAATATCTTGACTGAAGTCATTTTAACATTTGAAGGAGTGATTTATTGCAACAATAATAAACTAATTTCCATTGTATGATTTTGGAAATGATCCTATAATGTCAATGTGGATTTTTGAAAGGTTGTACTTGGAGGGAAAGCCGTTTCCCAAACTTCTTTAAGAGTGGCTTGTACTGGGCGCATTGAACACAGAGCTCCAGATTTTTCTGATGTCATCCAACATTGTCTCCCAGTAACATCACTCCTTATGATGCTGGTATGTCTTCTGTAACCTTCTTTGGCCTAATTAAAAATGAACTTCCATGATTATTGTCACTTTTTTTCTTGGCTTCACATAGGGTAACATTTTTGCCTCTGCTACCTTATCTAGATGTCCTTCTCCGAATCTTATCACTCTTTGATAGTTTTTTAAATCTTCATTGCATCATCTTATTCCCATTCCACCTCAAGTCTTCCTAGAAAATATAGATCTATTGCTCACGTGTTTATAAATGGAAAATGAGTTATCATGACAATCCATATGCAAGGTGGCTAGCCTGACAGGTTAATTCCTGCTTCCGCCCTAGTGCAGGTTTAGTTCAATACAAGTTAGAAACCTGTACTGGCTAAAAAAATTCTTGGTGTGGTATATTTGTCTCATGGTCGACCCACCTTAATACTAATGACAATCCATATGCGTTCAGGTGCTTCTCTTCAGCCTGGTTCAGGATCTAAAATTGTAACCTTGTAGCTGAATGGACTACCTTGCAAGTCTTCCATCTGGGTCTTTCAGTTTGTCAACCATCTAAGTTGGGCTTGTCTATGATTAGCTTTAGGTGTAAGCCATAAATTTAAGCTTGGAAGTGGCATAGAGCCCTGAGCACTGCTAAGCACTTGCGCTTGTAGCCATATAATTGCGCTCTGCTTTAGTAAGAGTCTTTTTTAGAACTCCATAGGGGTAGCCTACCCCTTTAATATACAATTGAGCTAAGATAACTCCCATACCCACGTTGATGGAGTTGGTGTATATGCAAAAAGTCTTTTCAGAGTCTGGCATATCAGGATCATGGCTCTCATTAACTTCTGCTTGAGTTGGTTGAAGGCTTCCTCTTTCTCTTGTTCCCAATTGATTAGTACTCCTTTGTCTGCAGGCGCATGAGTGGATTGGCAATGTCCATAAAGTTCAGCACAAATTGACGTTGTATCCTACCATGCCCAATAAAACCTGGTTAATTTTCATGCATTTAGGTAAACTTAACTTAACAATAGCTTTGGTTTTCCCTTACAGGGGATTGATTCCTCTTTGGATTGATTTATGGCCAAGGAAACTACCTGACTCTTCAAAATGAGAAATTGCTATCTCAAGTTCAAGGTTGTTCTCTCTCAAGTGGGTATAACTTCTTTCATGTTTTCCAGATGATCCTTAAATGTCTTGCTGAAAACTTTAATGTTATTTAATTAGAAAGGTACACTTGATGTCTTCAGATCTCCAAAATTTATGATCTGTTTCTCTTGGGAACATAGCTGGAGTGTTGCACAAGCCCTGCGGCATACATATTGGATATTTAGTTCCTTGGCTGGTTGACAGTAAACACTACTCCTGATCTTCTGGTGATAGCTTTAACTACCATTATATACTTGCCAGGTCCATAGTGGAGATCTAGCGCAATCCTTCAAGTCATATAAGGCATTGTTGATGTGCAGTAGTGGATATATATATTTCTTAGTAAGGTTGTTGAGTATTATGACACATAACTATCTGGTGGGTCCCATCTTATTTTGTACTAGTAAAAGGGAGACTCCCAAGATCTCTTGGAGGGGCTTATCAGGTCTGCATCCATAAGTTGTTGCAACTCATCTAAAACGACTTATTCTTCACCCTTGGAATAGTTATAATGCTTAATTGAAATGGTATGGTGCTTACAGTGTCAATTTTGTGAACTCTTACCTTGAAAAAGCCATAATCGTTGATTCATTATTGTAAATATCTAAAATTGATCTAAGAGTTCTTTGAGATCACGTTCTCCTTGTGTGATAGCTCTTGTAGCTTGATCTCTTCAATTCCAGAAATAGCATAGAATGACATAACGTTAACATAGCGGTGCACCTTCCTTCTACCAATGTTTTGACCCTTACTGATCTTAAAAAGATTCTTGGCAAGGTTTCATTAGTAGGATTTTGACATTTCCTTGGTATTTTAAATAATAAAATCTAGGCATCACTCCAGGTTCTAGGTTTATAACTCCTTTGGGGATGTAGACCTTGAGAGTTGTATGTTCTGGTATACCAAACTGATGTTGACCAACTTAACCAGTTCTCCAGGTAGTATAGCATCACCTTGCAGGCATATAAAGACAGACGGACTCAGATTCTATTCTCAGTGATAGCTTCTTAGTTTCCTTCTTCTTAAAGGTAAATGAATGGGTATATGAAATGTTTTTTGACTAGCATAACCACTTATTTCTCACCTTCTTTTTTATCTCAAAACACAAATGGCATCTGGAAATTGGTTAGTCTGACTGTCTTCTGGTTAAAGATGGTGATCCTTCAAACTCAAATAGAAACTGCGATCCTATGAGGACTTCATAGTGGTTATTCTCAAGTACAACAACCAGAGAAGGAAAGAGAATACATAAATTAACAAGCGTAACACAGAATAAGCTCCTAGTGCTTTATTTAAATCAGGCTTAGCAGTTCAGAACTTGGCTTTATAATCAATGGATGGTTTAAGGTTTTAATCTTTACATGAGTTTGGAAGGCATAATGTTGACTGAACCTAGTATCCAGTACTGCTAACGCTTTGAATTTGTGTATGGTGACTTCAACTTTTATAATACTCTTTCCAATAGTCATGTCCACGATAAGTGTACTATGAATGTTAGACTAAATACTCTTATCTCTTCAATTAAGTAATGATTTTTACAAGCTTTAATTGACTTGTGAACTTTATTTGTAATCTTCTCAACTTAGTTTCATTAGAATCTTGCCATCCAATATACTGTCTACGATATGAGTGTGCTTGGAAGCTTGAGCCAAGTAGAACTGTTCTGAAGGCTCAAATTCTCATGGTCAGGTCTGAGGAGACGGGAAGAATCACTTCATTTGGGCTCTGATGATTTAGGATCCTGACTAAACTTTTGACCGGATTATCTTCATTGATTCTGTTAGTGTGGTGTGCAACCCAAGTTTGATTGATCCCACGACCTCCTCTTTTTTTTAGTACTAGATGGTCCCAACCCAACCACGATCCTCTTTAGGTTATTCATTTTTATCTTCCTTTAGCGCAAGACATTTCGTCCATAAGTGCAATTCTTCCTGAAAGTTGCTACATAAGAACTTGATGTATTTTAGGTACTCTCACTTAACTAGTAGTAAGCCACCTTAGGCTTATCCTTGCGACTCTGAAGAAACTAAACAGCTTTTGGTCATAGCGTTGTTGATGGTGGTTTTGTTGTCTTGAATCCATCTTATAAGCGGCATTGATGTTAAATAATATCTTTAATGCCCTTGAAGGATCACTGGGTTTCATGTCTAAGGTCATATGAGTCAGGAGTTGCAGGTGGGATTAAAGCAAAAAACAAAATGGTCTTTGCAATGCATAAATATAATGCTTCATTCAATTAAAGCTGTTGGATCTTGAGATAATACCAAATTGCATAGTCCACAACTGACTCAGACTTCACCATTCTCTTGGTGAGGAACTCTTGCTTCAAGTATGCACATCTTTGTGCTTCCAAATTTGGATATGAAAAGTTCCTTGACCTTGGGACAAGTGTGGCGTTGTCAGATTGTCTATAAACGCTTCTTTTGTTTATCTGCCCGTGCATCTCTAAACAGGCTAGCTTTCTGTTTGGCGCTAAATCAGTACATGATATATTTGTTTAAAAAATCAGGCTATAATTATCACGCCAGGAGTAAAATTATGGAAGTATGGGTGGAAATTGGGATCATCTTCAGATTGAATTTATCAGTCAGGTGTACAACCATCACTGGTGTGTAGGTACTGGTAATGCGTTCTCCCAAAGTTGGTAGCAGACTGAGGAGAGGGAGACGCCAGAATTGCATACTATCCAACTCTTTTTTTCACTTGTCTCAAGTGATTAACTGGTCATTGTGACTTTACAACTTGGTAAAATTGTATTTAAGCATTGCAAAGCTTAATTATTATCCATTTCTAAAGTTTTACTTGGTCTTTCAACTAGTTAAAGGCCAGATCTCTTATCCATATTGCACTTGTGGTGGGCTGACTCTTCCTAGCTCAGTTGCCAATAAGCTAATTAGTGCTTCAACTCTCTAAACAACTTGTAAATACGCTTCATATCTCTATCTTATGGAGGCTTTTCTCCATAGTAAACTTCCATGAGAGCTTCGTAGATCTCACCATACTTGCTTTATGGTTCCCCCTGTAGTGAGCACCAGTTATAGCCAAACTGTCCCACTCACCAATGGAGTGATAATCAAAAGAGCTAAGCCAGCTGCAATAAGTTATTTGTTTGATCAAAGGTTCACCACTGGGTTATTTGAAGAGCCTTATTCTCTGTTATGTGGAAATTTTTACCTTTAGTTAAAAATGTGACTACTGTGTTAAAGACTTGTGATAAACTTGATGATGGCTGTTCCTAAGAACACAGTTTTGCCTCTCAATCTATTCTGGTTAATCATGCTAAGTCTGAACCTTTGACATTAATCTTATACTATTTGGCGTTATTAGTACTAAATAAACCCAACAATAAATGAAGATTCTGTGAAGTCATTATATATTAAAAAATATGGATATATATATATATAGTATATGAGGTAATTAGATGCTTAAAGTAGCACAAGTTTTTATTAAATCAAATTCTTCTCATATGGTGATTTTGTATCTGAATCTTGGTTTATGGTCAGTGGAGTCCTATTTCCTGATTCTTATAAACTTCTAACTATTCCGCAGATTATACTGTGATTCTCTGGCATTTTTGTAAATGCATGACTGCTATTCTGAGTCAATATGTGGCTCCTGTAGTTCCCATGACTCTTGTGGCTCCTGTAATTCCCATGATTCCTGTGTATGTTTCAGCTGCATTTGTAATTCAGTATTTCAATCAAGTGCTTTTACATTTTTTCTTTTTTAATTTGGTAAGATGCTCAATTCTTGGAGTTTTACAAAGGAGGTAACACTCTTTTTATGAGGTTTCAGTAATATAGCCATCATCAGCGGGAGAACCCAAAGGTATAAAAGGTGGTTCCTTAGGACGTCATATGTTTGTCAGGTGCATACACTTTTTGATCTGTATTTTCCTGATGCAATCTCTGATGTCATCATAATTGGTCGTCAAATTATTATGGCGGCCAGTGGGTATATATAAGAATCCATTGTCAGGATTTTTAGACCGCTCAAAGCTTATAAAAGGGGCTTGAGTTTTTTTTGTAAACTATTTTGTTACTGGCCAAACTGGGAGTTTCTAATGTTATAACCTTGTCATCTATAATAGTTCTGATATTAGTAACAATAAATTGATGTTTTCTATAGGGGTCTTTCCATATGGCGAGAAATTAACCCTTTGATTGAGCCTTTATCAACAAGGTGTCAGGCAGACAGCAAGTAAGAATTAGACTGGCCTGCCAGCCCAGATGCCAGAGCACCCAAATGGCAACTCAGAATGCCAAAGGCACTGTTGCTGGTTTGACGGATATAAAACTGGGAAGTAATCTCACCAAGAACTGCTAATGAGCCAGAATCTCATATAGGCACATAATAAAATACCAGATGAGTATGGCCATTAACCCCAAGGGGTGCGTGAGGGTCAGCGGAAAAGGCAGTTTAATTTTTAACATGAAAACAAATTTTTTAGGAATGGATTTTTAATGGGAAAATTAGGAAAGAAAAATTGACCAACAATTTTCTCAGTGCAATGTGACTGATTAAATAGTGGTTGATTTAGAGGGGAAACAAGCCAGGATTGGGTCCCACAGGTTTGATCTAACTGGAGAATTGTTTGGGAATGGGGAACAGATAATTTAACTGGGAACCAACATCAAAGCATTCAGTGGCAGGCTGAGTCATTGTCAGTTCAACCTCAAATGTCCAAACTGAGGCTTGGATATGTTTCCAACGGTTGGCATGACAGCGTTTGACCTGATGAGCAGCGGGAATCCCTCAAGGCCACCCCACGTGGGGGTGGACCCATTTGGTTGGGAACAGGTTCAGGACGCCCAGCCCGCCCATGCCTGGTCACTGGGCCATTCATTCAGTCAGAGATGTTGCATTGGCCCAACGCCTGATTTGCCTGCAGGGAGCTTCAAACCCTCGTTGATGGTGTCCAATGCTGTTATCTGCTCATCAGGGATGATCTCCAACAATTTTGAGGGGAGGTTGATTTTTTCAATCATAGCATTAGCCAAATCAAAACTGTCAGCCATTCTGGCTGATGATGCAGTCTTCATCCCTTTCCAACTACATGGAATCTGACTATTGGGCTGACTACCACTCAATTTCAGGTTGATAAATTTCATTTCAGCAATTTCGGTGCAAATTTCCCCAATTAACTGTACCAGTTCTGCCAAGATGAGTGTGGGCACTGGGGGGAATTCGAAGCAGAAGAGCTGTTACCCAGCGCTCATCTACCACGTGGGTGAGGTCACCCTGGGTAAAGAGGGGTACAGACACCCTCTTTGGTACCTTCTTACTTGGGAATGGGAAAAGGGCCCAATCAACAGCCAGGGGACGTTCCCTGGGACTTACACAAGGACATTAAAAGCCCAATTCTTCTGGGACCTAGCTTCTTGAATGGCCATTTGACTCTAAGATTCTTGCTGTCCAGCTAGGCATATGATTACACTTCCCAGTCTGGTGAATCTCTACAGTTTTTATCAACTTGCTACTTATATTTCTAAATTGATTAAACCAAAATGACATTGTGCTCTATACATAGATCTCTAATCTTTTTACATAGTCCTGGGCAGCTAATACTTTGCTGTCCTGATTATACTTTAGAACCATCTGTGGTTCATACCCATGGATTTAATTTGTGGGCACAGATTGTAAGAACAAGTAGGAAGTTAGTAAGACAAAAAAATAAAGTTGGTTGCCCTTCATGATTTAAACATACCTGAACCAACATTGGGCAGGGGCAAGTACTTTCAGGTTAGTAACAAGTGGTTGCGTGATGGGATTAGTGGCATTTCATCAAAAACTTAAAATTAACTAGCCTTTAGTTAACAATAACATGTTATTGTATTTGCTTATAAAATAAGACTAAGTCCCATTCCATATACCATATTAATTAATTTGGCTATATTCAACTCCAATTTAAACTCAAGTTTAGGATTAATTAATTATTGTATCATGGTTGATGTAAGTCTAATTTCATTGGATGGATTTGGCTCAGTACTGCAGTAAAATGACCATGGCTCGCTTCCCCATTTTCCTAAATAGTCATTTTTGCTAGATTAACTTTTTTGGTCTATCTAAATTTGATAAAATCTGATTAAGAACAGAAGAGCTATTAGTCTAGCATCACCACAGACCTTTTCAAGAAAGTTTCAAATGATATTAGATGTTTTATACCTATAAAACCATATGCTGAATATATTCCTTGTTAGTGGAATCTGGATCTCTTCTAATTGAAACACCAAAAAGCCTAGACATAAACTTGTAGTTGGTCATAGACGCCTCTTTATGTTTAAAAAGATCTTGTTTTTTAGTCTACGTGTCTGTTTATTTAAGTATATATACTCTCTTTAGATCATCTAAATGTTGGAACAGTAAAACTCTCTTTCCGCTCAGCATATCTTTCTAAGCAAAATCTTACAGAAAAAAGTAAATATCAAACACCCACCATAGTTTTGCTCTAATGTCCTCAGAATCCCTGCCAGCTGCCCCAGTGAGGGGCAGCAGCAAAACTCCCCCCACCATTTTCCATATGACAGGAAAACGCGCTCAGATTGGCTTGCCCAGTCATACCAAACCCCTGAGACAATTCGTTCCTCCTAAGGATCTTGGCGACCACCTCGCTGTACCCAAGTGGTGCCTCATTGCCCCCTGGTGCTCCCCTGGAGCAACATGCGTTTCAGCCTTAGGGTCAATTATGGGAAACTTTTCTCTTACCACAACTAAGCCATTATCAAAATGGGTCAGGCAGTGATGCATCCAACCAGTTTTATTGACTTCTGCCCCTAAAAGGGGTATTTTGATCTTGGCTTCACCTGTGAAGCTGACGCCACCACTGTGGCAACAGTGCCCCTGGTTTTCCAGGATACCCATCTCCCCACAATTCAGACCCAGCTCCCAGTGGATACCACTTTGGTGGTCCGGTTTGCTGGTTTGCCCACCCACCTTCCCCCTGAGGTGCTCCACCAGGAGCTGATGGAAGGTTTGGCAGCCTATGGTTCCAACCCCATCTTGCATTTTGTGGTTCCAAATGGGGCCACACGCCTTGCTGGGCCTTGGAGTATGCCATGATCAGCCCTGAATCTAATAAAATTGCCTTGGAAATCCCCCCTCATGCCATCATACCTTCTGCCCCTGATCATCCATTCTGGGCCCACGTCAAGGGCGGGCGGATGATCTGTTCATACTTTTTTGAGTTGGAACACTTGAAATTTAAATGCCCATCCTTAGCCACTTCCAATGGCTCTGATTTTTTATCCGCCAGCTTCCAATATGCCGCCCACCCTGAGCCAGCTTTGGTATGGGGTATGATCCTACCTTACCCTTCCCCAAAGCCTGTTGCTGCAGCTGCACCTGCAGCCACCAATCAGCATCCTCCTCGCCCCAGTGCCACAAACGCTTCCTCTAATCAAGCACAGGATTGGACCCCAGTTCACTCCCATTCATCTTCCAACAAAATAACCAAATCTCAGGAATATGCTGATTCCCCAATTCAATTCAACCAAAATCCTTGAGATCTATTGACTGAAATTGACGAGTCCAGTAATATTATTGACAACCACACTATTCAACTCGAGCAGTTTGTGTTTATTGACCACAACGCTATGCAACCACCTCACTTATATGCCCCCAGAAAAATTCTGAAACGTTCCATGGTGACCACCAGCTGGCTGTTGAAGCAACGTCTAAGCCAGATTGTCATCCTCTCCAAAAAGCTGCCACCAAATCAGTAGCAATGCTTGCAGGAGGAATCCCTCCTCCCAATATCCCCTCCACCGCCAATAAGCTCCAAAAGCAGATAGTGACCAATTTTCACAAAGCCGCCAACAATGCCATCCAGCACGTGGCAGTGGTAGCGCGGAATCCCAAATCAAAAATTACCACACCAATATCGCCACTTTTGTAAAACTCCCCAATGCACGCATGAAAGCTGAAGCAGCTTTGACCAATTATGTCAGATCTCTTCTATTCAACCACTGTCTTCCTGCCACCCCAAGCATCAGAAATTTATCCCTGCATCCCGCTGATGCCTGAAGCCCCTGCTCTCCGCCATAGTCCATGCCCTGCTTTGGGGTGAAGCAGAGGCCGAGGATGAACCCACTGATTCCCCTCCCCTTCCTCCATGATGGGATAAGCAGTTTCCGCTGTCCCACCTGGTTGGTTGTGTTCACTTTTTTTGAGTCATCCACTCGTTTTTTACAGTTTAATAAATTTTTTTGTGAGGATTTATTTGATAGCTTTTAAGTTTTGGTAATGTCATCCTCTGGTCAGCTTACCTCAGTTAAATAAAATAGGTGTTGGAACAGTTTGCGGTGTCTTGTTTCCTCTTATGTTAATGGTACATTCCTTGTTGTTTTTGTGTGTTCCTCATCACCTCTATGGGAACAGAAGAGTTATAGACATTCTCCTGACATTAGTCAACCAGCCCTTCTTTAAATGTGCATGTGTTATATCCGTGTAATGGCTCTCTCTGTGAGTTAACTGGGTGAGCTGACCATCTATCACGGTTTTTATGCTGCTCACCAATGTGTTTTTTAATTACTTAGTTTAAGCCGTGACTGTATCCTTGCTACATCCAACTGAGAAGTCTTTATCCTTCTTTCTTGTAACTGTCAGTTTCAGGCCTTTTAAGACCCTTGTGTTTATCTGAAATCAACTCCATAGATATTTTCTGAAATCTAGAAGGTTTTAGTCTCAGTGTAACAATTCTCTTGACTGTCACTAAAGTCAGAAAATGGGCTCAAAGATGCATATTAGTGGAGAAGTCAAAAAATAAAAAGATGGAGAGAAAATGACTACTTTATTGTGTTAGCGTCAATATTTCTAGGGCACATGAGGACATGGTGCCTCAGAGACCTTTGTGGCCCTGTGAGACCAGAATCTTTTACTGTCTTCTGGATTGCCCGCCTAAACAGCGCCCTTATTGTACTGAATCGTCCTTGTGATCACAGCAGTGGGGGAAGTGACTCAGATTGTTCAGGAAGCAGGGACAGAATTCTGAAAGTGATTCCATCAATTCTTATGCGTGATGCTTCCTGATCAAATCTAGTTTTGGTGCCTTCAGGATAGGGTTCCTTTCACGTTAATTTGAAAGTAGATCTATCGAGGGTCAATTTGGGAGAAGAGAATTTGGCTTGCTCGTCATCTTGAATCTGGACAACGCCCCCTCAAGATCCTGTCAAAGGAGGGTATAGGGCTTGAGGAACTGGCCATGCACTCAATTCACTACTGTCCCCTGATTGACGTCAGCAATGGTGTACTCCTAATTCACCTTATGAATGACCCTATAAAGTCTGGACCAAAGAACGTTGAGCTTATTCTGTTGACCTCTAGGTCAATGGTGATAGAAGAGAATTAGGTTAACTAATCGAAAAATGAGCAAGGAAGGCCAGCTGACATTAAATTGGGAGTTCACCCTTTCAGTTGTGGTGATGATGCCTTGCATGGCTAGGGCTTGAAGCTGGACAATTTTATCAGCTAAGGCTCTCATGGTTAGTTTGGAGTTCTCAGGAGCGGAGGTTTTGAGAAAGGGCTAAATGCTACTTATGAGCCTGGGAGAACGTCCATATAGAGCTTCAAAGGGGACATTTTAATGACTTATGGTAGCTTATTCTATAAGCAAGCAAAGCGCTGGGTAAATAATGATTCCAGAGAGTAGAATAAGAGGCGGCCATCTTCCATACAATAGAAAAGGGTTCCTTTAGTGCGTTCCACACCCCATTAGTGGATGTGCTATAGGGGGGCGAAGCTTTAGTTAGTGCCAAAAAGCAAAGTAAGTTCTTAGACTAACTGCAAGGTGAAAATTAACCATTGTTTGAAAGTAAAATTTTGTTGGCATCCATGCTGGGTGAAAAAGGATTGAATAAGGAAGAGAGCTATGGCTTTTGCAATGGCAGCGGGGACCAAAATCGCTTCAACCCATTTGGTCATATGGTACATGGCTAGGAGGATATATTTATGAATTATGCAATCCAATGGGAAGAGGGCCTATCACATCGATAATAATGGCGCTGAAGGATCCTGCCAGGGCAACAACTGAGTGTTGATATTGAGGGCTGGCTCAGTCTTAGGATTGGCAAGTCATACATGCCTCCTAAACTTCTTTGATAGTCTCCACCATTTGTCCCGGTAACATTGTGACTTCAACCATTCATGAATCTCCTTAACTGCCCCATGTCCCACAGTAGTATGGCCTTCTAGGATAACGTTGGTTCAGGAAGAAGGGCGGACATAAGGGAGTTATTTCTTATTGAACATCGTGTAAGGCAACCCATCCTTGATTTATGTGCCTTGGGTCATCTTTCGGAGCTCAGCTTAGACCTCAGGAGTTTCCAACTCCCAAAGCTCAAGTTAACCAATCAGATCATACAGTCAGTATTCCTTGGGGGTCAAAGCAGCTAACACTGGCATCCTGGAGAGGCCGTTAGCATTTTGGTGGATTGTGCCCACATGATGAACAATGGTGAAATCATAGCTTTGCAGTCTTAAGGCCATCTGGCTAAACGGCCATCTGGGTCCTTAATCTGCTGGAGCCAGTGGAGAAAGAGGTGATTGGTGATGATGGTAAAGTGGTACTGTAGAGATAGGGACAAAAATGTTTACTGCTACCAAGACAGTCATGCAATCCCTCTTGGTAAGGCTGTAGTGCCGTTCAGCCTTACTCAGAGTCTTGCTAAAATAGGCCACTAGGTGGTCAACCTGATTTTTGTCATGCTAAACGAGGATAGCCCCAACGGTGACATTGCTCACATCCGTTAACAACAGAAAAGGTTGGTCAAAATGTGGTTGGACTAAAATGGGTTTAGTACAAAGAGCGATCCTCAACGCATTAAAAGCCTGTTATTGTTCAGGCTGCCATTCAAAAGATACGTTCTTCTTCAGAAGGTAAAATAGAGGCTTGTCTAGATCAGCAAACCGAGGGATAAACTGATGATAATAATCTACCATGCCAAGGAATACCTGAATATTCCCTAAGCTCAGGGGAGCGACATCTTTGTTATAGCATTGAATTTATCTGGTAGGGGCTGAATGCCATCTTTTGAGACCTTGTGCCCTAGAAACTCCATCTTCTACTGGAAGAAGGAGCACCTCAAAGTTTTAAGCTTAAGAAGCCTTCCAGAGCCAATTGAAAACTTCCCTTATATGCTTAATGTGTCCATTAAAAGTTCATGAGAAGGCAGTGATGTCTTCGAGGTAGACGAGGGCACATGGCAGCTTCAAGTCCCCAAAAATCCCAACCATAGCGCGTTGGAAGGTGGCTATCGCGTTACAGAGGCCCTAGTGTATCCTCATGGGTGCAATTAGTCCTTTTTGGCTATGAGTGCGCACTTGGTTCAATCTTCAGGGGCGAGCTCCACTTGCCAGTATCCACTGGCAAGATAAATTGCAGAAAATTACTGCAATCTGGAAAGCAATCAAAGGAAGTCATCAATTCAGACAGAGAACAACTGTCCTTCTTGTTGATGGAGTTGATCCATCAATAGTCCATCACCACCTGGTGGCTGCCATCTTTCTTCCAAGCCATCAGGAGAGGAGATACCCAAGGGCATCGGGAAGGCACTAGGAGTCTGGCTCCATGTAGTTGTTTAAGATTAACCGCCATCTGGGCTTCTTCAACCTTTCACTTTCAGTAAGATTGGGACTAGAAGGGGGAGCGTCCTCAGTTTTTAAATGATGTAGGACTCCATTTGACCTCCCAATGCCATACGTTGAGGCTAAAAATAGGTCTGAATACTCCTCTAGCTATTTTTTAACTTTGTGCTCTTGGTCTTCAGTGATATCCTTTCTGATACTGGTGTCAACAAGGGCCTCTTATGGGGCATCTCCAACCCAAAATCCCTTAGGCTCCCAAAACTACTGACATTGTTAACAGCCTCCACTGGTAGGAGGCGGACATAGGTGTCAGGCAAACAGCAAGTAAGAATTAGACTGGTCTGCCAGCCCAGATGCCAAAGAACCCAAATGGCAAACCAGAATGCCAGAGGCACTGCTGCTGGTATGACAAATATGGAACTGGAAGGAAGCTTAATTTTCAACATATAAAAACTGAATTTTGGGGAAGGTTGTTTTTAATGTAAAATTTAAGGAAGGAGAATCGCCCAACAATTTTCTCAGTGCGATGCAACTGATTAAATAGTCATCAATTTGGAGGGAAACAAGCTGGGATCAGGTCCCACAAGTTCAACCTAAGCGGCGAATTATTCAGGAATGGGCGCTGGACCATTTGTTCAGTCAGTGGCATTGCATCAGGCGCAACGCCCAATTTGCTGGCAGGAAGCTTTAAAACCTCATCAATGGTGTCCGATGCTAATACCTGCCCATTGGGGGTGATGCCCGATGGACTTGGGAGGGGGGAGATTTTTTTGATCATCATGTTAACCAAATTGCAACTGTCGGGCATTCCAGATGATAAATCAGTCTTCATACCTTTTTGACCATTTGAAATCTGAGCATCTAGCTGATTGCCGCTTTAATTAGTTGCAATTGATTTCATTTTGGCAATCTTGGTGCAGATTTCACTGATTCCTTGTAACAGTTCTGCTGAGGAGAGTGTGGGTGCCAGAAGTGGGATCTGAAGTAGAAGGGCTGTTAACAGCGCTCATCTACCACATGAGCAAGATTGCCCTGAGTAATGAGGGGTATGACCATCCTCTTTGGTACCTTCTTGCTTGGGAATGGGAAAATGGCCTGATTGATGCCCAGAGGATGTTCCCCAGGACTTACATTACCCTTTCCTTTTTCCAAGGGAAGGGCCCCACCACCGGGAAACTGTATGAGAGCCACATTCTTGTGCGCCTTAGGTAACTTGATCGCCATTACCATCGCAGGGTTCTGGGGGGAACGGGGAACCTTGGGGTGGGATATGTGGAACGCTTCAACCAGGTCCATGAAATTCAAGCAATCGCGCGCCTTGACCCAAATGTTCTTGTAGGCTGGATACCCTTTCCAGGCCGTGAGATATTGGATGGAACGTCACAATTTCTGGGATGCCAGGATAGCCTCTACCTCAGCCTCTTCCTCATTTTTGACGATGATTGGTTCCAGTTCTGTGGGAATTGCACCCTTGAAGGGCGACAGCTGGGAAACTACTGGGCTTTGGGGAGGAGCAAACTCATTGCAAGTTGAGATGTCAGACCCTACTGACATGGGCGAAATAGCCGCGGCAACTATGGGGTATGGGTTTGGAGTTTTGAGTGGGATGGGACTAATGTGGGCAGAGATAATCTTCTTTACGACCTGATTCAGTTGGAAAGAAGGGACCATTGCTGTGCCAATATCTATGAGAAAGGCAGAAATGGTAGAGATTAATGGTTGGTCAATTATGTCAGGCGAACAGCAAGTAAGAATTAGACTGGCCTGCCAGCCCAGATACCAGAGCACCCAAATGGCAAACCAGAATGCCAGAGGCACTGCTGCTGGTATGACAAATATGGAACCTGAAAGGGCTTAATTTTCAACATATAAAACTGAATTTTGGGGAAGGTTGTTTAAATGGAAAATTTAAGGAAGGAAAATTGACCAACAATTTTCTCAGTGCAATGCGACTGATTAAATAGTTGTCAATTTGGAGGGAAACAAGCCAGGATCAGGTCCCACAAGTTTGACCTAAGTGGCGAATTATTCAGGAATGGGCGGGTTAGTTCCCTGGGAACTGACATTGCAAAATTTGGCGGTGGGCTGAGTCACTGTCAGTTTGACCTCAAACATCCAAACCAAAGCTTGGCTATGTTTCCAATGGTTGATGAGATGGCGTTTGGCCTGACGAGTGGCAGGAATCGCCCAAGACAACCCCACATATGGGTGGACCCATTTAGTTGGAAATGGGTTTGGGACGCCCAACCCACCCATGCTCGGTTGCTGGACCATTCATTCAGTCAGTGGCATTGCATCAGGCGCAACACCCATTTTCTGGCAGGAAGCTTTGAAACCTCATCGATGGTGTCCAATGCTATTACCTGCCATTGGGGGTGATGCCCAACAGATTTGGGAGGGGGGAGATTTTTTTGATCGTCATGTTAACAGAATTGCAACTGTCAGGCATTCTGGCTGATAGATTGGTCTTCATACTTTTTCAACCATTTAAAATCTGAGCATCGGGCTGATTGCCACTCAAATCAGTTGTGATCAATTTCATTTTGGTGATCTCAGTGCAGATTTCACTGATTCCTCATAACAGTTCTGCCAAGGAGAGTGTGGGTACCGGAAGTGGGATCTGAAGTGAAAGGGCTGTTACCCAGTGCTCATCTACCATGTGAGTGAGATCGCCCTGAGTAATGAGGGGTATGACCATCCTCTTCAGTACTTTCTTTCTTGGGAATGGGAAAATGGCCCAATTGACACCCAGAGGACATTCCCTGGGACAACAATAGGTGGTGGGAATGTTTGGGCCTACTACCTTGGGTCTGTCAGTAAGGTTATCCAACAACGTTAGTAATGATATGGCATAAGCTAATTAGAATTCCTATGCAGGCTAGCGCCTCCTTGATGGATGGGTTGTGTAGGTCTCAAATTTTCAGCATATATCCAGTGGGGATGTTAACATGGACCCAAGTGTCAGCAATGACTTAAGGCTTTGGAGGTATAGTGGTCATCCTAGGTAAGTAGATCGGCATGCCTTCTTGTCCATCAACAGCAGGGGGGTAATTGGACTTGAGAGCCCATCATGTGATACTCAAGTCAATCAATTCATCCCTCACCCTCTAGTAGGCAGGTTCAGGCCTTGACCACCGTCTTAAAGTCGCAGAAGGTTTCAAAAAAGGGGGACCTGATGTCCTAGTAGTGATAGAAATCTGTTATCATAATGGACTACTGGTGAGTAGTCTCAAAGGATCTGAGTTCCAAGAAGTAGGTCATAGCTAGGATTATCCAGAGCGATGACAAGGTAATTTACAGAAAACTTCCTAAATCAAATAGTTAGGGAAGAATAGGCCCCTATAGATTGGATACATTGTGGGCCAACTGTGCTGTACTCCATATAGTGTGGCAAATCCAAAGTGATCTTGATGCGCTTCATCAACTTGGACAATATAATGCTACAGGGGAACCACTATCAACTATGGCAAGGACCAAAATCTTATGAACTCATACTGAGACGTGGGTAACCAGAATTTCAAACTGAAGTAGCATGAGAAACATGGGAAAGTCATTGAAAGAAGAGTAAGCAGTACTTATTTCCTTATTATCAACGGGTACCAAAACTTCTTCTTCAGGTACAATAGCTACAGGATCGTTTGAGGTTATTGAGGATCCTTGAGGCGTGGTAGGGATGTCAGCATGGAGCTCCTCGTTCTTTATTCTGAAGGCCCTTTTCCTGCCTCCTAGGCAAGTCATTTCTAGCAGGTCTTGGCGCTTTGTCTGAAACTATTGCAGTAGGTGCATAAAAGCTTAAAAATTTTCTGGTTCTTAACCATAGGATTCAAGGATGGTTAAGGGACCTGAAGAGGTAGCCTTGGAGTGCAGGGTCGATGCAAAGATCTTGTTAATCACATTCTTAATTTCTCAGATGCAGGTAGAACCATTCTTTTGTCAAATTATGTGCATTTGATCCTTGGTGTAGGATTATAATGTAGAGATGACAGTAGTGATAGCATCATCCAAGGTAATATGATTGGTAGTAACTAAAGGTTGCGCCTGGGCATAGAAATGGCAGACGAATTTTACAAGGCTCTCCCATTTATTCAGGCGGATATCCATGAGTGCTTGTTTTTTATTGTCCAGGGTTTGATTGCTGCCAAATTCTTGGATCAAGGTTGTATGGACCTGTTCCCAGGTGTTAGAGTCCTTCAAATAGGGAGTCATGGTTTCACGAGCAGTGCTGTTGAGGCAGGAGTGAGTTTGATTTACTTTCTGCTGGTTGGTGGATCTTTACATGGAACTCTCATGTGCTTACAGGAAGAACTGATGCTTTCCTGGCCAGGGGTTAACCTTTCTTTACAACTAGGTTCAAAGTTAGTTAAAAGGATAGTGGAGATGGTGTTAACGCCAGGGATGGGTGCAGGCTTAAAGATCTCAGTCTCTGCATAGTCGTGGGGGACCTTCTGGTCCAACCTTTATCTTAGGCCCTCAAAGTCCGCTTTGATGTTGTACCTGTTTCAGTAGAGGGAGGAAACGGAAGCCTTATGCGCAACCTGCTCTTTTAGGGATTGAATGTCAATGCCCTGAAAGAGAATATGGCTCTTGAGTGTGGTCAAACAGGTTTTGAACCCTCAACAAGTTTATTTTGAGCTGAGAGATTGAGCTATTGGTAAGCTTGGTGAAGGCGCTAAAGTTGTTCATTTTGTCCAAAAATTCCTCAATCTAGACCCTAAAGTTGAAGGGGATTCTGTCTACTCAAAGTTTGCATACCTGTGCTACATTCCAAATTTTATCACATTAGGCCAAAACTGATAACACATCCTTTCGCCAAGAGTCGTCAGGGTCTATGGTTAAGTATTATGGTTCCTGAGGACCCTTGAGGTCCAAGGGGATCTTCAGGTTCTTTAATCCTGGAGGTGTAGTCATGAAAGGCCAGCTCCTTAAAGTGTTTTGCAGGGTCAATACCAGATCTTTAACTTTGTGGAGGCGCCAGTTCCAGGAAGCCTCAAAGAGTTGAATATTATGATGAAGCTGGTTCTTAAGGTAGCCAGAGATCTTGCTATCCAACAGCGCAGTTTGGCCTCAGGCTTCATTAATTAATCATCTGTATTGATAATGGACTGATGGTTATTATGGAAAAAGGGAGAAGCCGCGTTGTAGAAATTGATGGTATGGAAGCGTAAGGTTTGGCTGAGCACCAGTTGCCAGGAGTATTCATGACAACTTAACTTACTGGAGGAGATGATGAATATCTGGGTGAACAAAGTTTTGAAGGCAGCATTAAGTTCCCAGGGTGAGTTATCCCGCTGGTAGCTGGGCTGAGGTATAAAGGTCCCACATGGTAGAGGGCACAGAAGAAGCGCAGGTGTGGCTGGAGTGTGCATTCATGGAATAAATCTCTTTATAAATTGTTGGAAAATGTCGTTAAGGTTCTCATACTGAAGTTGAACTGATTTCCATCAACTAAGGGCAGGGAGAACTAACGTGGCCCAAAACTCTAGGCTCTCAGGCTGCATGGTTGATACTTCATAAGCGAGGTACTTATCCATTGAGCAACGCTTCTCAACTGATCAGCAGATGGATCTTTGTGTTTATAAACTCCATTATTTGTGAAAGACGTTTTCACTTAGAAGAAAAAAGCCCCCTGAAATAAGTACCACTTCTCTCAGAGTAACAGTTCTCTGGACTGTTGCTGATGTCCAAAAATGGGCTCAAAGCTGAAGATTAGCGTAGAGGATGAAAAACAAAAGATGGATAGAATATAAACTACTTTATTGTGTTAGAAAGCATCAATATATATAGGGCGCATGGGGACATGGTGCCTCAGGGACCTTTGTGGCCCTGTGAGATCAGGCTCTTTTACTACCTTCCATATTGACCACCTGGACGGCGCCCTCATTGTACTTCTTCATTATCATGACTGCAGCGGTGGGGGAAGCGCCTCTCATGATTTGGGAAACAGGACGGGATACCTGAAGTTGATTCCATTGATTCTTGTATGCGTGATGCTATCTGATATTGTCTATTTTGGTGCCTTCAGGATAGGGTCCCATACACACTTGTTTGAGAGTTGATCTGTCAAGGCTCAATTTTGAGCAGGATTTTTGGCTTTCTCATAATCCCAAAATTCCAGCAATTAGCTTTTATTGCTTCTGAAGTTTCTATTAATACACATTCAAAAAGACCTTATATGGCCCCTAGTGGCGTTGACTTACTATTTCAACATTCTCTTAGCGTGATCAATTGAGCTTTTTAAAGTCCTAAAAGCTCAGACACATTTATAGAAGTTATTAGAAGGGTTAAAACTCCTTATGGAAGCTTGTCACCCTGACCTGCCTACCCTTTAAACCTTAATCAAATTCTTTGTACTTTGTCAAGTGAGAGGCCTTTAGTGTCCTATAAAAAATTCTGCAATTGATTCTGGGCCAAACTATAAATGACGTAGCTAAAACGTCATTTTTACATCAACTTCAGATATTTCAGCAATGAACTTTCAGATTTAGAGGGCCCCATCTGTTAACTTGAATCATGTGGTTGAAACTCTCCAAGGCAATTTCCCTGACCCAGCTTATGGGGAAACTTGTAATTTGAGCTGAGATTGTTTTACCCACAGAGAACCCTATAAAAAACATCCCCAAAACAGCACTACTTTTCTAAAAAAGTAAGCATCTCAAGCTACCTTACATTCATTCTCAGTGAAACAGAGAGTCATCTGGGGCATAGCCCCATTAACTAATATATAATTTAATGATTTTATCTCATTTCCAGAACTCATTCCTGCAGAATGAAGCAAACCCTTATTGGAAGGGAGTTTTTAATTATGGCAATGAATATCAATATCCAGCCAGTTATTAGATCAGTGATTTTTCCTTAGGAACCCAAAACGCCATTCTAAATGATAATTACATAAATATAAACATGACTTTTATATTATTTTGCAGGTCTAGCTGATCCAATTTTATATTTTTATATTTTCTTGAGAACACTTGACTGACTTTTGCAATAGCTTTTCCATACATATAAGGTTGTGAAGGAAACACAATCCAAAATATGGCGGTGTTGGTAATTTTAAAAAAATCATGTTTTTTCTAATATGTTTAAATCAAGAGTTTAATTAGTCAAAGAAATAGCCCAAATTATTTAGAAAATATTCAATGATTTTGGGCTTCTATATGGAAAGTTTGACTAGCCTATATATTGATTTATCAATTCCAGCTACTTTAAAGACCATAATTCAAAGAGGATTGGGCAGAATTGATAATTAGTATAATATAACAAGCTTGTTGGCGCAATTGCTGCAACTTTTTTACATTATTTATGGAAGTTCCAACTTACTAGCATATAATGGTATAGGTCAACATTCAATTAACCTTATATTATGATTTTATGCCACTGAGGCCATTTTTAATTGAAATTAGGCATTTACTTCCATTAATCATTTATAAATCCACTAATCTCCCTTGAATAAATTACCTTGTTTTTAGTTTATCTGATCTTTTGTACTTTTACAATTCAAGTTTTAGGAAATGGTTGCCTAAAAATTCACCAGATGTTGTATATTCTGCTGAAGTATCTATTGGATGAGATCAATTTTCCTATCTTCAAACAGGAAGCATTTATAGGTAAAGTTCTTAAACCCTATTCAAAACTGTGCAATCGCCACTTTTCAACAGGTGTTAAGTATATCACTGCAGAAAATGTTGTTGAGTTTTGTTGAGAAGATCTCAACTAGATGGGTTAATATCACCTTCTTGAAAAGACACCTTCTAAAACCCCATTTTTTATAATGTTATTACAAACATAAAACCCTATAGTTGCCACAGGCAATGATTAGTCCCTTCTAAACGGCCAGGTTCAAAGTAATGCAATAAATTATAATTCCCATTTACATTCTTTTAGCGGTTTAAGTTTCCTGACAATGGAGGCCATTATATACCTATTGCCTGAAAAAATAATTTAACAACCAGTAACCATGATGTCAGAGGAAGCACCAGTATATCTAATGGTCAAATAGAGTGTGTGCCTGACGTCACAAATTAACGCCCCAAAAGAACCTCTTTTTTATACCTTTGGCATCTCCCAACAATGACCGCCTAAAAACCATTACTTCAGTTAAATAGATTTTCCTTAAAAACTTTGACTAATGAACAATTTAAAAAATTAGGAAGTGAATTAATTTTAAAGACACAATCAATTGAAAATATTGAATTACAAATGTAGCTGCAAGAGCCACAAAAGCCACATTTAGGCTCAAAACAGCAGCCACACATATACAAATATACAAGAACTTCACAGTATAGCATGAGGAAAAACTTAAAAGATCATAGAATATAGAAATTGGCCTCCTCTGACTCTGAATTCATATTACAAATACAGAATCGCCTTTATGAGAAAAAACTTACTATACAGCAAGATCTACTATTAACACCCAAAATTTCATAATATGATATACACTTTTAAACTTTACTTATAATAAAATACCTTCTTTCTCAGAATCTTCATTTATTGTTGTTTTTATTTAGTGATGTAGTGCTAAATTACCCAAAAACTTACTGTCAAAGGTTCAGACTTGGCTTTAGTACCAAATGAGGTTGAGAAGTTCTCCCATGGGCTTTTAAACAGCCAATATCAAGAATATAACAGGATTTAACATGGTTTGTCACACATGTAACTAAGAGTAAAAGTCCCATGTACCAGAGAACAAGGTTTTTAAATTTCCAACTGATGCACCATGTGATTAAATAAAAATTATTGCAAATAGTTCAACCCTTTCAATAGGCACCTCCTTAGTGAGAGAGACAGTTTGGTTCTAACTGAGACTCACTACAGGGGAACCACTAAGCGATTGTGGAGAGTTTTATGATGTTACCATGGAAGTGTACCATGGAGAAGAACTTTCAGAAGATTGAGATCTAGAAAGTATTTATAAGTTGCTTAGAGAGCTATAGCAGCAATTAGCACATTGGCAAGTGAGTTAAGAAGCGTCAGACTACCACAAGTGCAAAAAGGAATAAGATATCAGGCATGAATTAAAGTAAACCCAAGTGGATTATTCTTAAAGGGAAAACATCAATACTGTACAATGCTTAAACATGATTTACACCAAATTGTAAAGCAATGACTATCATTTGGATCTGAGACAAGATATGGATAATATGCAAGTCAGGCGTCTTCCACCCCTCAGACTGTTACATACTCTACAAAACATAATACTAGTACCTACACACTAGCAATGGTTTTTATAAATCTATTTAACAAATAAATCTGACGAGGTTCCTAATTTACACCATTACTTTAAAACTAAGTTCACTTCAGGAGAGAGAGCTATAGACATAAATTCTTAATTAAACAAGAACTGCATTGATGTGGCCAGTGATAGACAGAAAGCTTAGCTTTTTCAGGGATATATGAGTAGAGAAGCACAGGAAGTGCTTGGAGACACACTTTGACCTCACCACACTTGGACCAAATATAGTAAGATACTTATTGCTAAGTTCTTAGATTACAGGATTTTTAAGATATATCAAGAGTTCGTCACTATGAGAATAAGTATGTTTAAATCTGTTTGTGGACTATGCAAAATGGTATACCTCAAGGCTCAACAACTTTGGGAAACCGGAGCCTTGATTCTAGTCACCACAATGTCCAATTTTCTTAACTAACTCAAATCACATCCGCAACTCCTGATGCACATGACCTTACCTGAAGCCGCCAAAGCCCTAAAGGCCATTAATAAGTCTTTAATTGACGTCAACGTCGCTTATAAGACAAATTTAAGATATCAGAACCATCAGAAACGTAGCCCTAATCAAAAGGCTGTTCACGTTGCTTATATCTATGAGTATAAGCCTAAGGAGAAGGTTTATTGACCAGGCAAACTTAAGTAAACAAATTCCACCAATTTCACATTTAATAACTGTCATTAAGAAGAACACTTCTGGATGAATTTAATCAATCTAAAGAAAGATAAGAAAGAAGAAATAAATTGAGGATGTCATGGGATCAGTCAATTGGATTGCACACCACACTAACATAAAAAATGAAAATGAACCTGCATAATGAGTTGAATAAGGATCTATGTCATTGGTATTGAAAATGAA
>JAKSZP010006141.1:0-23301 GCA_022478985.1 Massospora cicadina | reverse complement strand
ACCCAAAGGCCTTCACGTCTGCCAGTTTTAAATCTTCACAAATTGCAGCCTCAATCACCTTGTTCTCCACAGGGGTTTTAATCCATTACAGGGCATCTTTGGTCTGAACCTGTGACGCCTTGAAGAGTACTGCCATGTTGATTTTGATTTGGGTTTTGAGCCAGCGTTTGGCTGCTCTGGTGGAAAACTTGTGGTCTTGCCAAGTAGCCATGATGGCCAGTTTAATATTTTTGGAGACCCACTGAGTCGCCATTGAGTATGGGAACTGGAAGGCCTCCCATTGTTTAATTTTGTAGGCGGACATGCCATGATGCTCTAACATGTCTGTTTAAATGGGATATATTTCACCAGAGCCCTGGCCGCTGATTTGACCGCAGTTGGGGTTCATCCCTTTCCAGTAGCACTTTTAGTTTTTTTGCCAACTTTTCTCAAGTGTCCAATACCTCAGATTTGGTCCCAAAGATAGCTTCACTCCCATTGAGGTTGGTCCCCAATGGTTCATATTGGTTTGGCAATTGATTTTAAGCTATTCTAGCTCCCTCTGTCAACTTGAAATTTGACATGGATTGTTTCTGATGGACCATTCAGATTCAGCTATCAATTCTTGGTTGAGCTAGCCCCCGCTGTCAAATTGAATTCATTGGGATTGTGCCCAATGGTTCATCAAGGATCATGTCCAACGATTTGCTCAGGTTGCTTGATCAATTTTGGTTGGAGACCATTCTCCTCCCTGACTGGGCATTGTTGGAACTGGTGCCTGACTTCTCCTTCACTCAAATACTCCAAGCATATTTGGTAAGTTTCTTTATATTGGCAGAAATTTTTTTTGTCGTTGCCCTGTTGGTTTGGGAAGCTGACTTTCATTGATCAAATTTAGGTCAGTTACAGATCCAACCAATAGTTCATCCAAATGTTTTGGTTTTTAAAAAAAATATTTTTACCCTATGAGGCCTGACCCCCTCTACTGATTGAGGTTTGGTGGGGAATATCCCTGACACTGCTGTTCTCAGCGTCACTCCTCACTCCCCAAGGTAGCTCAAGTCATCTAGTTGTCGGCGGACACTGATTCTGGGGAGTCAGTCCCATTATTTGTGCTTGTCACAAGGGTCTTTCGCGACCCTTCATCATATTTGCACGTTTCATCAACATTTGTTCCACCAAATCATTATTTGATGCATATGGTGTTGGAGATAGGACTAAGATGACTGAAATTACTCCAGATCGAGATTCAATATCTCAGTCTAATGAGATTAGAAAATCCAAGATGAGTTTCTCCAATTTTCAATTTGACCAAAGAAAGACCCTTCAAAGTTATTGACAACCTATTATGGTTGAGTCTAACCAATCCAAAGCTCAGCAATATGTGATGACCAAGAAATCCAAAATGACTAATTTTGAAGGGGCTAAGCCCTCACTAAGAAGGTCAATCGCATCTAACAAGAGCTCTATTTGATATGATCATCACAAATCTTTTAATTATAATGATAATCAACAATATTGGTCCTCTGGTAGGAAAGATCTTACCTCAGGTGAATCAAGGAATTCCTTGCAAGGAACCACGAAATTTCCCCAATAAATATTTCTGGTTTTTAATTAATAAAGTACCTCAGTTATCATATTGTGTAGTTTAATTTTGGTATATTTTTTTAGCACTAGTGGTGACCAACCCAAAAGGGGGAGCCGCCATGCATCTTTATTTGCAAATGGGCCAAACAAAGGTATTATCATAAAATTAAAATTTCTAATATAGCCCCTAGGTTATCAGCCTAGGAAGCTATATCAGAAGGCGAGGAAGCTTTGGGAAAACTTTTGTCCAGCTCCCGCTTTAGATGGCAGACCATGGCAGACAACATAGGGGTAGGGGCATCAGTGACATGGGGCATGAGGGGGTATAGCTGCGGATTTTCTTTGTTTATGAGGCAAGCAGTATCCATCACCTCAATGTATTCAGCAAATTGATGCTCAGAGAAAGTGATGAAATTCAGCACACAAGTGAAAGACTTGATGCGCTTTTGGGTTTAGGGTTAGTTGGGATCAAAAAGAGAGGTTTTTGCCACATCAATGCAAACGCGGCTTGCACCTAAAGCAAGCTCCTCAATTTCATATTTAGCATCTTCATTGAAATTGGAAGGATAATTTGGGATGGGAATACCCTCAACTAGGGGTTTCATCACCCCATGGAGAAGCTGGCAGATGAGGGTGTTAGCAGGGGCAGCAGCGGCTTCCACTGCCATTTGATTTATATTTCTTAAATTTGGAAGGCCACTTTTAGAGAAAAAACAGTGGGGACGCAAATTGGGAGGAACAATAAAAAACTCCTCCAATGCAAAATCTGGCTTCATATTTTATGGCTAGTCGCTATCATCAATCCAATTAATACCCAAATGGATTAAGCTTGGCTAGCACTGGCCAGCCACAGGAGTTGGTACAGTGGCGGAACATGATTGGCTATGAACAGTCAGCCAAGGCAGCTCAGCCAAAACCGTTTCACCCATTGACTCAGAATTCCATAGCCTGGCTGAATTATTCAAATTCCCTAAAAATTTTAAATTTTGATTAGCTGCTGCTTTCAAAGCAGCATCAGAATTACATGAGGGTGGGGGTGGGAGGATCACACCTCATTCAAAAAATTGGGGTGAGGCAGCCTCTGGGGCGGCGCCAGAAGGAGGGGCAATGGAAGTGGCAGAAGCGGAAACTGTGGGGCACTTGTACTTTGAGTGGTCAAGCTTGAAGCACAAGGGGCAGATGGCACAGCTGTTTTTGATGCGCGCCAAAAAGGATAATTAGGGGCAGACCTGATCATGGTGTGGGGGGAATCATGAGGTGGGTGTCGCAATTAAATGGGCAGATTGTTGCAAAGGCATGAGGGCCTGCCAGATGATCTTCCCCATGGGGCACCACAAACTGCAACATGGGGTCTGCGCTGTAAATGACCAAACCCTCCATGAGCTTGTGGCAGAGGCGTTCAGGGAAAAGAAGGAGGGCAACCCAGCAGACTGGACCACCAAAGTGGCCTCATCTGGGAGCTGGGTGCAAACAGTGGGCAAAGGAATTTTTTTATAAATTAAATGCAGCTTGGCTGCTGCTTCTGCATCAGCTTCAGAATGGAAGCTGAGGTCAAAATACCCCTTAAAGGGGCGGAAGTCAATATAGCCGGTGGGTTTGAAAACTGCCTTGGCCATCTTGATGATGGCCACACTTGCATATGGGAGAGATTCCCATATTTGACCCAGAGGACAAAATGAAAATTGCTCCATAGGAGCACCAAAGGGCTCTGGAGCACCGCCTGAGAGCTTACGAGGTGGTGGGCCAAGTCTTGAGGGGGACATAACGCCCATTAGCATTGAAAGGGCTAGCAGAGCCAGCCTGGGCGCGCTTTGGCGGTGGCCAAAAGATGCCAGATGGCGGCGCGCCACCACCCCAGGCTGGGGCAGCAGGCGTTAATTGCATTGACATTGGTAAGCTTTGGCTCGATCAAGCAGTTGTGCTTTGTATTTTTTTTAGGAAATCTGAATTTTGCTTCAATTTAGGTATTGAAGCCAAAGAAAGATTCTTAATTTTGGTCTATTATCTTATAGGATTCTCTATATTCAATTGGCATTATCCATAGCAATAGAACTAATAACTTCATTGCAATTGAGTTGATCTTCATTAGAGACACAGAACTAATAAATTCATAGCCTTCATAGCGCCTGTTTATAGTAATTTCTTGCAAAATCCCAATACTGGTGCTCCCTGCCAGGTCTGCTTCTGAGGCTACCTGGTGAAAACATACTTTCACAACAATGAATATGTCTAGCAAAGAGAGCCCCTCTTTGGAGGAATCTTTGAGTATCACCCAATAGGTACACTCTAACCAGCAAGGTTTGCCTTCCGCCAATATCAATAATCTACAATTTCAAGCTTCAATGGACTTGGCCATCGAGGGCCCTGACCAATCTAACTATCAGATCCAAGCCACAAATGTTTAAGAAACCTTAAAAAGCTTGATCAGAAGGGCTATTCAGCCTGGTGCTCACCCTAATCGTGACTGATCATCTAAGGTTGCAGACAACATGATAAACGTATATAGCCAAGCAGTGTTACAGCCTACCAAAGTTGGTTTGTCTAGAACTGAACAGTATCTCCGACATAAAGTACATCCTGCTATTCACCATTTACTCCAGATTTTAGGGTTGTATCATCTTGAAATCCAGCGCCAGTTGACTCTAGCGCAACAATTTCACTCTCAGCTATCTTTATTTTTGAAATGGCATCCAATTTTGGAAGGAAATAATCAAGAGGCCATTCTCAATAATCAAAGAGAAATCAACAATATTCATAATCAGTTGGTGAGAATTGATAATGGGGTTGTGGGATACATCATCCAAGAAGTATCTCATCAAGTTAGTAATGCCACTAACCCTATTCACCATCACATTACCTCTCTGAAGGAGGAGATTAAGAGACAACTGGATCAGTTGCGGGCTGAACATGAGAAGAGCTTGAGGGAGCTTAATGGGTTAACCCAACATCTTATCCAAGTGGTGGGTAGTATCAGAGAAGGTAAACCCGGCCCTGCTGGCCCTCCTGGGCCAGCGGGACCACCTAGCTCCCCATTGGTAACTTCAGGACCTTCTGGGGAACGTGGTCCCCCTGGTCCAGTGGGTCAACAAGGCCTTCAGGTCCTTCAGGTAGAGATGGGTCGCAAGAACCCCCAAGACCTCCTGGTCCCCCTGGCTCCTTGCTTCCAACATCCGCTTCTGAACCTTCAATTCTCCTAGTATCCCAAGTACAAGGATTAGAAACCCAAATCTGAGCCATAGCTCAAGGGTGTTTCTTATCCTTGAAAGCCTTTTGACTGTTCCAGACTATTCCTTAATCAATTTACTGGATGGTGTTGAAAATGCACATTGGCTATGCGATGCAAATCAAACTACTCAAGAAACTCAGTTTGCTTCATTGACTGCGTCCATCGAGCAGTTGGTTGCCAAATGTGAAGTACTCGAGACCAAGCAAATGGAGATGGTTACTGCAATTTCTAACTTAACCTGAGCTCCTAAAAATGACCATCTTAACCGATGGGTTCAAAATTTACAAGATGATTTGAACCTCTTGAGACATCAAGTTGACTGAGTTCCCCCACATGCCTATTTCACAGAAATTTGAACCCTACGAGGTTGGACTGGTTGCTGTATCAGGCATACACATCTTAAACAATGAAGCCACCCTTTTAAAATCTACCTTCAAGAATAAGTTTGAACTGGATGAAGGTATCATCCAATCTTTTATTTTTGTTTATGAACGCAATGGATGGAGCTACTGATCAACAGAAGGTCCACCATATCACTTTTTGCCTAAGCCAGTTTTCTCAAGAGATCATGGTTCCTCATCTTAAGGTTTGCACTACGTGGGTTCAAGTGAAAACTGCTCTCATAAAGAAATTTGGGAGTGATCAAATCCTTTTCAACCAAAAGCAAGCCTTTATGAGTATTAAAACTAAGCGAGGATAGTCTATCCAGGAATTCGCCAAACAATTCTACCATGAGGCACAGACACTAGCTACATGCAGCCAGATTAACATTGATAATGCTATATCAGCTGTAATGAGTGTGTTCAGCTTTCGCACTCAATTACTACTACACTTGAAATCACTTAAAAGGAATTTCAGCTCCATTATTGACATCAAGGAAGTGATTATGGAAATCCCTAATGGGGTGGTACATATGACCTCCTCTAGTAACCCGCGTTCTCACATCCATGTGATGCCACCTAAACCTAAATCCAAAGTGAAGAAGGAGCTGTGTACTCATTGTATCCTCATGGGCCATATGGTATCTCAATGTTGGAAAAAAAGCAGAGGAATCGAAAAAAGGGAGTCAGCTTAGAGCACAAGGCATCCTGTGCTGACCTACCTCAGGTGCCTCAGTCAAAACCTTTTGATTCTTCTTTAGATTATTATGTGGTATCCGCTCCCAATGAGCTTGATATCCCTGATGAATTATCCAACAAAGACTCTATTTCTGCTTATGCTTCCTCTTTTTCTTCTAATTCCATTCAAACGATTAATTACTCAGTATTCTAAATCCCAAACTTTGGCACTGATGTAACTCGGGTGAAAGTCATAGTGCATAAGGTGAAAGTTTTGGCTATCATTGATAATGGGATCACCCATCAATGTAATCTCATCCAAACTTATGAAGAAAATCAAATTGGCTCTAGACCTGAACCATTTCCAAGACTACAGAACTGCTGGACCTCCCTACACTAAATCTATAGGAACCTATTCCTCTCTTCCAATGCATTTTGGAAAGTTGGTTGTGTCAGCCCCTGCAGTGGTATTGGATAACAACTGCTATGATCTGCTCTTAGGAACTAAGTTTCTCACCGATTTTGATGTGATAATTAGTCTTAAAGACAAATACCTTTCTTTAATTGTGTACTAAGTACCTTTGATCTTAGATGATGTCCTCATAAGCAAAGGCAAACTCAAACGATGTGTTTTCTTATTGGAATATCCCACTTCTATCTCACATCTCAAATACCAAATCCTGGGTCCACGGACTATACTTCCACCTCCATCTGCTTGTGCCTCTGAAGACATGCCGTTATATTTTCAACTCTCTTATTATTATCCCTCTTAAAGCTCAAATCATTGTTGATACGGGTGTACAAGTATTTGTACCTCCTGATCATGTTTTAGAGATCTGTGGTCATCTAAATTCCTCTCATTTGGAGGCCTTACCTTGCCCGGGTATCCTTGATCCTGCCTATGTTAGGACTTCTCAATTCTGCTGGCCAATCTCACTTCCTGATCTATGCGATTGAATCACAATAATCCCATTGCTTATGTGTGGCCTACTCCTGTGAATGACATAGTATTCATTTTGGGTTATGGAGATTTATGTGAATTTGGGCTAGAAAGATCCCCCTTACCGTTGCTCAAATTGACGTCAAATTTGGGGATTCACCTACTACAGAACAACAGCTTGAATCTGAGGCCCTGATTGAAGAATATGCGGATATCTTTGCCCAAGGTCCAGGAGATTTTGGCCTGATGAAAGAGGTACAGCATCAGGTGAAAACCGTGGATACTCCCCCTATTCAAGCTTGAACATATCACAAATCCAAAGTTGAGGAGGCTCAAGTCTCAGTGGAACTGAAACAACTCCTTGAGGCCGGGCTACTAACGCCTTCTAAGAGTTCATGGGCTTCTCCTCTACTACTCATTCAAAAAAGGATGGGGGTACCAAGTAATTATGGACTATCATTGATTCAATGCTGTTACTTAAAAGAATTCTTATCCTTTACCTCACATAGATGATTCATTGAGATTATTTTCTGGATCATAATACTTCTCTGCTATGGAATTTGCAAGTGGTTATTGGTAAATTGATCTTGCCCCAGAAGATCATTAGAAATGTGCTTTAATTTCTAGTAAGGGGTTATTTCAGCCAACTTGTATGCCACAGGGGCTTTGCAATGCCCCTGCTACTTTTCAATGAGCCGTGAATGGCTTGTTTGGGAATTTTAAAAGCTTCTTGTGTTTTAATTTATTTAGATGATGTTACTGTTTTTTCACGCACTTTTAATAGCATTTGGCTCATTTAAAGGAAGTTTTTGGCTGACTGTGTCATGCCTCACTTAAGCTTAAACCATTGAAGTGTTCTTTTTTTAAAACTGAGATAATATTTTTGGGACATAAAGTTAATTGTGAAGGTTTTTACCCTTATCTAGTAAGATACAAGCTATTTTGGACATGCCTATTCCTAAAAGCTTTCACAATATCCAAGTGTTTTTAGGGATGGTTGGTTATTATCAACAATTCATTCCTCATTTTGCTATGATTGTGTAGCCTTTAGTTTATTTATTGCATAAAGAAGTTCCTTTTGTATGGGAAGAATCCCAGAAACAATCCTTTGATCAGTTGCGCCAAGCATTAATGAGTGCCCCCGTCTTAGCCCATCCTGACTTTTACAAACCTTTTATACTATTTACTGATGCCAGTGATATTGCTATTGGGGCCATTCTGGCTCAACATGATACCAATCTGGTTGATCACGCCATCTCATACTATATTAAAACCCTTTCTGAGGCTAAACGCAATTATAGCGTTACTGAAAGAGAATGCCTCGCTGTGTTGTCCACAATCAAGCACTTTTGCCCTTATCTATATGGAAAGCATTTCACTATTGTAACAGATCACGATTCCCTAAAGTGGTTGCAACAAATGAAGGATCCTGATGGACGCTTAGCTAGATGGGCGTTAAAGCTCCAGAATTATGACTTCACTATTCAACATCGTGTTGGAGCTATACATCAAAACGCTGATGGCCTTTCTCAATTGCCTATCTTAACATTATATTCTGCAGAGGAAGATCACATTTATGACCTGATTGGTAGACCTGAGCTCTGGTTCCGTGAATCTAAGGATGTTATCTTGAAGCTACAATCTTTAACCAAAGACACTTAGGTTAAAGAAGGCTCATTATATAAAAAGTTAGGATCTAAGTGGTTTCCCTTTATTTTGGCCCTCTGCGAGGACTGATACTATTATGGAGGCCCACCAAGCTGTAGGCCATGGAGCTGTTGCTAAGACACTACAGTTGTTAAAGAATCATTGTTATTGAGATAACATGCTGGAATCTGTACACGATGTGCTGGAATTTTGCCTTAATTGTCAACAACAACGTGGTGGAAATCCAACATTCCAACACCAAATTGTGGGGCCTTCCAAAAACTTTTCCTCTATGAGTAATGATGTGGTGGGTCCTTTCATTACGGTCACCTATAGACATCAATATATTTTGTTAGCTATCGCCCATTTTACTATATGTATTGAAGCTATTTCAGTTTCCTCAGTTACCACCAAGGTGATGGCGTCCTTTCTTTTCAAGAAAGTTTTCATTAGGCATGATAGCTTAAAAGTCCTGCTATCAGATAATGGGACCAATTTCATTTCTCAGGTGGTGGCTGAAATTACCAAACTAATGAGGACTTATCAGTCTTTTATGACCCCTTATAATCCTTCAACTAATGGTGTGGTCAAACGGGCAGACGGTACCCTTGTAGCCATTCTTTGAAAGATGGCATCCAATGATCCTAGTAGGTGGAACCTTTACTTACCTAGTGTGATGTTAGCTTATAGAGTTAGCTATCATTGTATTATTGGAATGTCTCTTCTCAAAGCTTTATATGGTCTGGAACCTATCCTTCCCACAAGTGTACAACCTATACTTAAAGAAGCTACTCCACAAACTACCAATTTAGCTATGAGGAGATTAGCTGATGAGATCATTCAATTACAAGCATTAGCTTCAAGTTCACTTACTGCTACCACCTTGAAGGAAGGTACCAGAACTAATGCTAGTAGACCAACGTTACCTGAATATCAAGTCGGAGATCTTGTACTTTTCTACCACCATAGGCCAGGAGAAATGATTCACAAATTAAGCACCTTATGGGTTGGTCCTTATTGAATTATTTATTGTTGGGGTATGGAATACTCCATTGCCGCTATTGATACTGGTACTGTTCTCAATTGAGTGCATGGTAGGTTTCTTTGCAAGTATGTTCCCCCTAGGCAAGACCTTGAGGGGGGAATTGTTGGAGATAAGACTAAGATGACCAAAATTACTTCAGATCTAGAATTAATATCTCAGTCTAATGAGATTGAAAAATCTAAAGTGAGTATTTCTGATTCTCAATTTTATCAAAGAAAGACCCTTCAGAGTAATGACCTCCTACAATGGGTGAGTCTTAATGATATGAAGAAGCTCAGCAATCTGAGATGACCAAGAAATCTTAAATGACTAATTTTGAAGGGGCTAAGCCCTCACTAAGAAGGTCAATCGCATCTAACAAGAGCTCTATTAGATATGATCATCACAAATATTTTATAATATAATGATAATCAACAATATTGGTCATCTAGCAGGAAAGTTCTTACCTTAGGTGAATCAAAGAAATCCTCACAAAGAACCACAAATTTTTCCCCTATAAATATCTCTAGTTTTAATTAATAAAGTACCTCAATTCTTGCATCACATAGTTTAATTTTGGTCTATTATCTTACAGGATTCTGTATATTCAATTGGCATTATCCATAGCAACGGAACTAATAACTTTGTTGCAATTGAGTTGATCTTTGCTAGAGCCACAGAACTAATAATTTTGTAGCCTTTGTAGCGCCTGTTTATAGTAATTTTTTGCAAAATTCCAATACATGGGTTGTTCAGGCCTTCCACATTATTAGTCATATGGGGGCCTAGGCCACCAGGAAGTCCTTCAGATAGTGCATCCAACTTGGCATCCTTCATTATTAATTTATAGTGGTGCAAGCAAGCTGTCCGCTTCTATATGCTTCACACAGATAGGTGGATTGACTTTCTACGCTTGGGTAGTTAGCTGTGGTGTAAAGCTCTATAGTTGCAGTACTCACTGGCAGGTGGATATTCTCTCTATACTTGGTCTTGTCACTTTTTAAATTAAGAGTGATATTTTCAATAGGAAAAAGAAAAAGTATCAAAGCACATTTAATGGATCCCATCTACCTAATATAAAAATTTCACTGACGTATCTATTGACTGACTGACTGACATCTGAAACCTTTGATCTGATAGTGTTAATCTATTCAGGTGAGTGGGTGAGAATTGGTGAATACTATTGAATCTGAAATTATCAAGCCTGATGGGTTCATTCTATTTGGGTGAGGAGTGAGAATTGGAAAAATAAGGCTGAATCAGAAATTATCAGGCCTGATGCTTCAATCTATTTGGGTGAGCGGGTGATAATTGGCAAACATTATCTAATAATTCACCAAATTGCTCACCTGAAGCTAATTGAGTCTGATAAATTTAATTTATTTGGGTGAGTGGGTGAGAATTGGAAAAATAAGGCTGAATCAGAAATTATCAAGCCTGATGCTTCAATCTATTTGGGTGAGCGGGTGATAATTGGCAAACATTATCTAATAATTTACCAAATTGCTCACCTGAAACTCAACAAAAATTAGTATTAGAGTTAAAGTAGATTAAGTAGTTAGGATAATCAGCTCACCATCCATGAGGGTAACAACAAAGCTGTTAGTCTGAGAGGCTCAAGAGTATTGCTGTCACAGCCTATAGGCTACAAGGTGAGCTTATCATCTGATAAACTAGATACTGTAGCAAAGCATGGGTATTTGGATGTTAGGAATATATTTTAAAAACTACCTAATTTGGTTCACCTAATTAATAATATACTTTCGGCAAGTTGAGTAGAAGTTAATTTAGTAGTTTGGAAGATATATCACATACTCATTTATTGAAGGCAAGGGGACCGGGGGACCCTTCTTGCTGACACAAAAATAAAAAATCAGGATAAAAAAGGAGCAAAATATGCTAAAAAACCTGATTTAGACTCTAGTAAGCTACACTAGAATCCCCTAGCCTAGCATAGCTGAGGGGGAAGGAGGGCGAATTGGGTGTTTGAGGGAACGTGAAAGTGCAGATAGGAATGGAGTGGGCGTATCACCTGAATGTGGTTGGAGATTAAAGAGAGTTATATTAGACTTATCAATTATATCTGCTGTATTCAAAGCATCAATATACTCAGTCAACTTATTCTCTACACGCAGGAGGAAACTTGGCAATTGGGCAAAATTGGTTTTTTCTTCAGTGGATTTACCACTATTAAAGCCACACATTTGAGCAGCTTGCATAGATGATTCAATGGCTTTGTGGCCCATCACAATAATTTCTTGTTTTTCTGAAAAAGGGAAATTATCAGAATTTTGGCCCAGGGAAACCGTTTTTCAAAAGAGCTCAACGTAGATTGGATACTATGTTGTAACAGGGTATTGTTAGGTGCAGCTGATGATTTAGTTGCCATCTCAAAAAGTGGTTTCTATTGTGGACAGCCTTTTTTGGGCTAAATCAATGCCAAGGAGCTGATTCAGAGGAAAATTTAAAAAATCCTCCCATTTGAATACTGGATCTAAATCATGTGGATTATCATTCTCATCCACCCAGTTAAGAATATCAAAAGGATTTATATCAGGAAAGATTGGCCCAGCAACAGAAGATGATTGGTTGGGAGAAGTGGTAAGTTTTGAAATTTTAGGAATTCAGCTTTTGGTGCTAACTGAGCTGAGACAGTTTGTTTAAGGCTTATGGGTTGTCAAATTTTGATTAGCTGATTTTGCATCAACCACACCTTCTGGCTATGAGGGAGGGGGAGGGAGAATCGCTCCCCACACAAAGATTTTAGCTGAAGCAGCTGAAAAGCTGGCAGCAGCTGAGGAGGTGAGGGCTGAGGCCCTACCTCCATAATTGTCATGTACATGACATAATAGTGGTGATCAACCCCAAAGATAAGGCTGGGCGCCTGGAAGCCCAAAAGGTGAAGCTACAGGGCCTCCCAGACCTGAAGCACACCCTAGACCAGCGCTGGGTAAGGGCAAAATATGCCTAGGTTGGTCCTGGTAGGGTGCCAAATGCCCAGCCCCTGATGATGGGCCAAGCATTAAAATGAACTATCTACCAAATAAAGGCGGATGGTTCAGTTCAGTTAGTTGAGGAATGGGGATTTAAAACCTGTTCTACCTATGAAATAATGCGCTCAGGTCAAATCCAACTTCAGTTGATCACTTGAGTGAAGTCAGTTTTAGCCTATTAAAACTTAGATGGCAGTATTACCCTATTGGTGAGTCGCTTCTTGGGCCCACTGTGGCATAACCCCAATTCTCCCATCCAAGCTTAAATACATTGTCCCCAACCAACATTCCTTGTTGGTTGACTCCCCAAAAAAATCTTTCTCCATTTTCCACTATATAAAATTTTATATGACATTCCAAACGCTCCTGTGCGCGAACCTCTTCAAGGAGTTCTCATGTTCCATTACCCTTGCCATTGCAAGGACCTTGCAGATCTCCCTTTTTGCACCATTTGTTAACCCAGGTTCCCTTCAACCTGGGTCACTTATCCCCTATTGATATGTGCACCGCGTCATTTTTACTGGTGTTTTTCTTATAAAATTCATTTTTATGCCTAAGTGGTTATTGCTCCAGCACCCTCTGCTGGGCTCTAATCCCTCTGGCACTAACAGCTAGTTTCCTGGCGTTGTCCTGGTGCACCATGAACTGCCACGCTGGGAACAGGAGAGTTATAGACACTTTCACATTAGTTGACCAACCACTTTTTCTTATATGCATAAACTTTTTCCATGTGGAACTTTTCTTAAGTAGAAACAGTGGCCGTCAGCTGTGGGCTCTGGCTGTTGTTAGCCGCACAACTGTTTCCTTATTTTCCCAAAGGTTGGAGCAACTCAGCATTATTTTGGTTGCCTCCAACTGAAAAGTATCCACTCTTTGTGTTTATACCTGGTAGATTTGAACACTCCAATATCCAAAAGTCATGATTCCCCAACTTTCCGCCAAATTTATTATTATTCTTCTGATAAATGAATTTTCCCTTGCCAGCGTGTTCAGATGATGCCAGCAGAATAGGCGCAGATGGTCCTGGGGGTGTTAGCCTTGGATAATGTTGGGCATTCTGTCGCAGTTCCAGGGATAGGGTTGTTCACATCTAAAAACGCGTTTTATAACAAAACCCTGGATCTATCTCTGAACTGTTTATTTGTTCTTATGGCCTGGATGAGGACCCTATTCCGGTGTATCAGATTACCCCTAAAAACCCACAGTTGACCTCTACCATGATCCGGTGCACTCAGGAGGTGGAGAGGGAACTTTATTTAATTATAATCAAGTATATGCACCTGCAGAAGGCATGGTGGGGTATATGGCCTCAGTATTAAAAGTGACCAAATATCCTTCCCCCTTTTTTAATTCCAACACAAATTCTGTTTGCATGCTTGAGCCAGATGATAAAATTTTTGGTGAAGTATTGTCATTGTCTTCCATAAATAAAGACCATTCTGGGTATTTTCTGTTGACTGCCACCCTCTCCTCTCCTTTAGGGAAGCTCACCACTACTATTTTGGTGGATACTGACACTTCTGGAAACTATATGGACCAGTACTTAGCCAACTACCTTGAGCTGAGTTACTTGCCAGATGATGTGGTTAGAGGAGGGGCATCCCAAGGTATTTCTCACTCTGAAGATCATTGGGACAGTGGATTATCAGGTTGGCAAGTACCACTTGTCTGATCACTTCAGTGCAATCAAAAACCACCTGTTCCCTATCATTCTGGTTGTGGAGTGGTGGTGGAAGTTTGATGTTAGAACTAACCTAAAGGAGAATACCTTGTTTCTCACCATGAAGAATGGTTGCACATTTGTTGTGCCTTTGTCAGAAGAAAATGCCCCAGGCAACTTGCCCCATTGGCCCCACCATATCCCCTGTCACCTTGCCTCAATGCAGAAGCCCTCAGTAGAGATTCCTATACCTTCTTGCTTAGAGGCTTAAAATTCTCTTTTGATGCAGCATCTGCCAATGCACTCTCTGAGCACTCTGAGTTTAATTGTGACTTCAAGCTCACAGTGGATCTAGTGCATATCTCTTCCCATATTTACCCATTGACTGTTTGGAGGAAGAGGCGTTGGATGTGTGGGTGAAGAAACAGTTAGCCAGGGGTGCGATTTTTCAGCGTACCTCCCCTGTATGCTCCCCCCTACTCTTTGTGGAGAAGTCTGATGGTACCTTATGCCCCTGCATAGACTATGGTAACCTTAATAACGTTACTGTACCAGACCTCCATCCCATCCCTTTAGATCTCCAGATTGCACACTATGTGGAGAAGGCGAAGGTCTTCTCCAAGATGGATTGCCTCAATGCGTTCAATCAGATCCAGATTAAAAAGGGACAAGAGTGGTTGACCACATTCTATACCAGAAAAGAGATCTTCTAGTTTTGGATCATGCACCTTGGGCTTAAGAATGCTCCTGCTATCTTTCAACGCTGCATTGATGCAGCGTTGGGGGACCTGTTAGGGGTATGCATGGTCGCCTACATAGATGATATCCTGGTTTTTTCCCCTGATCAGGAGTCCCATTCAGTTCACCTTCAGAAAGTGGTAGAGCGGTTTGTGGGATCCACCAACGGATGCCACAAATTCCTTGTTAAAGTAATAAATTTACTTTATAAATAAAAGTAATAAATAACGCTTTGTTAAGTTTTTTATGTTTTTTATTGTATAAGTAGGGCAAAGCCAAGAAAGGTCCTTTTCTTGATACTAGTATTTCCTATTTAAATTAGTTCAAATTTTGAGGCCATGGGTATTCAAGGCTAAAGTATGTAAAGCTGAGTCATCCAAATTAGGGAATATAGGTTTTTGGCCTATTAGATTGAAGATAAATTTTTTGAGGCAAAACCAACCCTTGTGGTAACAATTTGATGAATTGTATTCAATCACCAGCGAGTAAAATCTTCTCACCTCAGCGGTGGTCAGACTCTTGTGGTAATAAAAGGTTAATTTGCACTCTATCATCGTCGAGTAATATCTTCTCACCTCAGAGGTAATCAGACCCATGTGGTAACAAACACCCCAAATTCAGCCGAGAAGTCAGAGTAATCCTATTATTAGTTATTACCTTATTAAGCCGATTTTGGTTATAAACCATCTTTTTCCAATAGTTAGGATTCCACCAAGAATCCGCTAAGGTCTTTTTGCTGTGCGTACTCATATTGTTGATAACCACAATATCATTTGAAGATCAGGCAGGTGATGGGCCAATGATGGTAGCAGATTTGGGGGCACTCATACCTCCAACCTTCTTTTTCTTAAGTTGAGAAGAAGATTGTCCGACATTGCCCCCATCAAGAATGTTGGGAGGGGTGTAGGGTTATAAGAAGTGGCCATGTACCCAGTTTATGATAATTCCTGTAGCCAAAAACTTTATAGAATACTCATTTCCTATCTTATACATGGTGGTAAATGGCCCCTCCTAGATTGATCCAAGTTTTTCACTACGGGGAGTTATGCAATTGTGGTAATATAAAACCCTATCTGACACTTGGTAAGAAGGTAGAGGAGCTCGGAGCTCATTGGCAGCTTGGCCTTCTTTAGTAACCATTTTTGTGAGGTTGGTCATAGCCTCTGATTGAAGCTGAATGATGCTGTTAGCTAACCTTTGCATGGATTTCTCAGGTTCCTTTCCTCTAGAGAAGACATCCTTAGGTAAAAGAGCAGGTATGCCCGGTTCCCTGCCATACAAAACTTGGAAAGGGGACATTTTCAGAATCTGGAGATATCTAATTCTGTAAGCCATAAGCGCGCTTGGGAGATAATGATCCCAATGAAGGGGATCAGATGAAGCCATTTTCTGTAAAATAGAAACCAGAGTACCATTTGCTCGCTCCACTGTACCATTGGTTGATGGGTTATATGGGGCTGAGAACAGTTGCTGGGCTTTGCGAAGGAACTAATAACCCCACGTCTAATAACTGCGTGAGTTCCATCCTCATTTGTTGTTCTTCCACATTTGACTTGCGATAAGGTTTGGACCATATGGGATGAGCATCACCCACATCGATGGAGTGGCACCAGCCCTTCATATGGCCATAATCATTGTCCAACTTTGAGAATATATCATTATACTCATCCAGGAGAGTATGCACTTTCTCCAAATCATCTGAGGTCAGCTAATCCTTCTAGGGACGTTTGGCAAAGTACATACCAGGTTATCTGTGGGCAGGCCTAAATCTGCCATTGAGCCAATAGAGTGGATTTGTTCAACTTCTTCCACAGGGAGTAAAAATCCTCAGTCCACCTCCTGATGCCTTCTTACTAGTATATCCTTATCAGTGAGATTCCCCAACAATAAGGTAATAGGCCTCAGATAGGCTGGGTCTAAAACACCAGACAATACTTGAGGCTCAACAGAGCTAATTGTGTCAATGCTTAAGAGGTGTAATAAACAGTGGCGAGGGATTTAAGAGTGATTTTCGTGTCTACCACCCGTTGTTCACCAGGATTAATCACCACTTCATCAGCCGCATAAAACGGAATACCTTTGGCAGCATCCACAGAATCAGGCAATTTTTTTGTATTTCTCCCAGAGGTGATATAATGTATAGGTAAAGCGGAAAGTAGATACTCAACCATGCAAAAGTATTCCTTCTTGCTGGGTTCTTTATTGGCTAGAACTAAGGGCACTTCATAATTAAGCAACAACAACCCTTGCTTCATATTGATAATGCCTTTATATTCAATCATAAACCGAGTACCTATAAGCATATCATAAGCGTTATTATCTAAAGCCACTGCGGGGGCCAATAGAATAAGCTTTCTAATATGAATGGGAAGTGTTGAGTAAGCACCAAGTGCGTGGGTGTTGTTGGGTCCAGCGGTTCCAAAGTCTTAGTTGTACTCCAAGTTAGGTGCAAGTTTGATTTTTTCATCAACTTGGAAGAGATTACGTTCACTGGGGAGCCTGTATCTAGCATATCCATCACCCAAACTTTTTGGATAACCACCTCGACCTTTGTAAGTATCCCCCCAAAAGTGGGCAATAGCGCTAAGACCTCCTTAAGATGGAAAGTGGAGGTTAATTTGCACGCGGTCTTGGGTAATTTTCCTGGATGGATTGCATGGTATGGCCATTCTGGAGAGGGCGAATAAGGTTAGACAACACCTCATCTGCATTGCTGGTAGTATCAATAATGGCTGGTTTCCCTACAACTTGATGGAGATATGTCTCTTCAGGTATGGTGGCCTCATCTACTCCTCCAGCATTCAAGTGATCGGGGACTTCCACTTCAGCAGGTACTCCTACAATAAAATAGCTAACCTCATCTGTACCCCCCTCAGAATCATCCCCAGGGGTATTATTAATGCGAGGTAATGGCATAGGTTGTTTAAATGAGTCAGGCACATGAGATTTGTCAGCAATAGGTGTGCCTTTCCCTATGCTGACATAGCTTTTCCCTGCTCCTGTTCCTCGGCGTCAGCTTTCTTTTTCCAGCACACAACCTCCTTGTGTCTGAACTTGTAGCAGTATTCGCACTGAGGGCATTCAGGACATTTTGTTTTGGGGTTTTGTTCTTCAGGGCTCATTATCTGAAGGGGCTCCTTCTTGTCTTCAATAGCTAGGGCTCGAGGCTTAGGCCTTGAATCCTCAATGGTTAAAACGCGAGGATGAGATACTGCTCCACGTGGAACTTTGGGCTTATGGAAATCAGCGACATCTATTAACGCCTCCTTGATGTCTTGAATGGTATGGAAATAGCGTTTAACTGAGGTGATGTGCATCACGAGCAGAGGGTAAGAAGCCACTCCAGTCAAAACGGCGGCTACAGCATCATCCAAAGTTAACGTCTTTGAGGTTAACAACGTCTGTGCTTTCATATAGAATTGTTCCACAAAGGCGACCACTGACTCTCCTTTTTGGATACTCATATGCATAAAAGCTTGCTTTTTCATACTTAAAGCCTGTTTTGAACTGAACGTGTTTATGAGAACCTCTTTAACCTCGGACCAAGTGCTAAGAGCATCCATGTGTGGTACCATCACATCCTGTGCCATGCGGCCCAAACAGGAAAGTATATGTTTGGCCTTCTGACGATCTGTTGCCCCTTCCATAGAAGCTTCATAGACGTATAAAAATGAAGCAATGCTGCCTTCACCTGGGATAAACTTGTCTTTGAACGTTGGTTTGAATAGACTAGAATCACCCCTAGTAAGGGTATGAATAGCTGGAGCTTCTGCTTCCAAGGTTTCAGAGCAGTAGTTTAACTGATCAAAGGTATGTGAGAGGCAATCAAACTGATCTTGCATGGCTTCGAGCTGGGTTTCCATTTTGGTGAGGGCTTCTAGGGGCCCAGATTCACATAGTCTCAGTTGAGCTTCGATCCCTAATTTATGAGTTTCAAGATCTTCCACTTGGCTCTCCATTGCATTGACTTGAAAATGGAGTTGTGACACCAGCGAGCTTAGGTTTATTTGAGCAGTTTCCACGGCTTCCACGCGGTTCTTCAACTCTTCTTTCATCTGTTTACACCCTTCATCATCATGAGGGTGTGAGCTTGGGCCTTGTACTCCATCCTTGATCTGCTCATACTTCTGATCGACCTGCACCAATTGACTAAATACTTCCTTCAACAGCACAGGGCTTTCCAGCGAAGCTTTTACCACTTTTGCTTTGGTTTTGCATTCAGTCAGGCGACATGCCAAATATTTGGTATTTTCAAATGAAGCTTTAAGAGCTAGCTCCTTTTATAGCTGAACAACCTTAGCTGCAAGGGTGGTAATGGCGCTAGATGGTTCAAGCAACAGATGGCGTTCAAGCTCATCAACATGCAAAAAAGCCTGTATTAACTGTCGCTCCACCACAGCCACATGCTGTTCTATTCCTCTTGAGGGATGGAGTCAGGGGCAGAAAGGTCCTGGTGCGTTTGCTCATTATGTTTTTCAAGTTCATTAGCAAATTCCTCCAACAACAAGCGAGTGCTAGTGGTGGAAGCGTTCAGTTCATCCTGGAATATCTTCATGGCCTCCTTGACATACTTTATAATCCCAATGTACAGAGTAGTAAGTCAGTCATGCAGCTGTATGAAGAAGTTATGATTAGCTTCCACACCAGATCTAACTGCTCCAAGATGTTTGGAGGTCAGTTGGTACAACTTATCATAGGCTAAATTCAGAACTGCATGGGTATCTAGGTGTTTATGAAGCTCTTCATGATGGCCAGCTAAGAGATGCATCATATGGACCAAGGCAGGGTGAGCAAACTTGTGTACATAGGTGGTCAAATTTGTAAGCTGACAATAGGTGTCATGGTAACGGCAGAAGAAGTTTAGGCCAACCTGCCAGTCGGGATGCTTGAGCATCCAAAAGGCAAGCTGGAATGCCAGGGGCTTTGCTGACTGTGCAACTTGATATGGAGCTAGGAAGTGTGATACAACCAAGTGGTGACATAGCAGCAAGTTAAGGAGTACTCGCTGGTCCCAATCAGCAACAGAGGGAGCCATGGTGACCAAAAGAATTGATAATGCCTACCCAAAATGTGGGGTGATGGACCACCAGAAAAATGCCATCAGTGATGCGGTAAAAAGGGAAAAAAACAAATAAAAATTTCTTTTGGTAAAATTTTTATTGGGAAATGAAAGTAAAAAATTGACCAACAAATTTCTCAGAGCCATGCAACTGATTAAATAGTGGTTGATTGGGATGTGACAGGGTGGGGTCAGGGCCCAACAAATTTGCCTGACTGGTGCATTGTTTGGAATGGAGGGGCTTATTCTTTAGGAACCAACATCGAAAAATTTGGCGGCGGGCTGAGTCTCTGTTGGTTTGACCTCAGACGTCTGAACCAGAGCTCAACTACGTTTCCAACAATTAGCACGATGGCGTTTAGTTTGATGGGTGATGGGAATCCCCCAAGGCCATCCCTTATAGGGATGGGTCCATTTGGTTGGGAACAGGTTTAGGACAGCCAACCTGCCCCCACCTGGTCATTTAACTGTTCATTCAGTTAAGAGCGGCATATCAGGCGCAGTGCCTGAATTGCTATTCGAGGGCTTTAAACTTATGTTGATAGCACCCAATATTTGTTCAACTGGTCTGGAGATTGAATTGGGACTGTCGGGCGATCCAGCTGATATCTCATCCTTCATGCTTCTACAGCCATTCAAATTTTGCACATCCACCAGATTGCCACCCAAATTAAATCTGACTGATTTCAATTTGATAAACTCAGCGCAGATTTTGCTAATTATCCGCAACAGTTCTGCCAAGGTAAGTGTGGGTATTGGGGGTGGGATCTGAAGTAGATGAGCTGTTACCCATCGCTCATCTACTATGTGAGCGAGGTCGCCCTGAGTGATGAGGGGTACCTCCATCCTCTTTGGTATTTTCTTATTTGGGAACAGGAAGATGGAGCAATTGAGAGCCAAAGGACATTCCCCAAGACTTACATTACCCTTTCCTTTTTCCAAAGAAATGGCACCCCCACCAGTAAATTGCACCAGAGCCACATTCTTGTGTGCTTTAGGTAGCTTGATAGCCATAATCATCACGATTTTCTGAGGGGGACAGAGAGCCTCAGGGTGGGATGCGTGGAAAGCTTTGACTAGAGACATGCAATTTGTGCAATCGCGCACCTTGACCCAACTATTTTCATAAGCTGGGTATCCTTTCCAGACCATGAGATATTGAACTGAATGCTGCAATTTGCGAGATGCCAAGATAGCTTCTACCTCAGCCTCTTCCTCTCTATTGACAATAATTGGTTCCAGATCCATGGGAATTACACCTTTGAAGGGTGACAACTGGGAAACATGGAAGACCAGGTGCTGCTTCCAATGTGCAGGAAGCTTCAGGTGGAACGCCCCATTACCCAATACTTCCTCCTTTAAGTGAGGACCCAAACGCTTACTGGCGAACTTGCAGGAAGGGGTTTGAATTCACAAATGCTGGGTATCGAGTATGACATAAGAACCCACTGTAAAATCGTGACCCAGCAGGTACTTACAGTCCATGAATCGCTTATAATCGTCAATTGCTTTGGTGAGGTGTTCCCATACCAAGGCTTGAGTTGAATGAATATGGGTAGCATGATCCGCAGCAGCTTGAATTTTGGGTCGTGAGCATGATCTGACTGAAAATGATGGGTTATAGCCCAGCGTTGCTTCATATGGTGAAAACTCCGTGGAGGCGTGGATCCCATTATTGTATGCAAATTGAGTTAGAGGCAAGTCACCGGACCAGATATCCTGCACTGCTGTGGCATAGCAACGCAGGTATTGTTCAAGGACTTGATTAACCCGCTCAGTCTGACCATCAGACTGGGGGTGATACGCTGTGGATTGACAGGGGGTTATCTTCAGGATTGATAGGAGCTCATTCCAAAAGCGTGCAGTAAACTGAGTGCCCTGGTTACTAACATTTTCCTGGGGAAGACCAAACATTGAAAACACATGTCATATGAAAAGATGGGCAGTTTCTTCTGATGTAATTGCAGAAGTGCAAGAAATAAAAGGGAGAATTTAGTGAAGCGATCAAACACCACCATTATCACTGTGAACCCATTAGAACAGGGGAGATTGACGATAAAATCTACAGATACTGAAGTCCATGGACCTTCCACCTGTTGTAAAGGGTGTAGGAGGCCATTCTTACCAGAACGATCCAACTTGGCCCTAGCGCAAGTAACACAATTGGCGATCTAAGCTGGAACCTCTTTGGTCAGTCCTGCCCAATTGAAGTTACACTTGATCAGATTGATGCATTTCTTGTTACTGGGGTGTCCAACTGTGGGAGGATCATGGTGTGCGCGGAATACTTTTGGGTGAAGGGGGGGAAACCCACACATGAGAATAGAAGTAAATGAACCTCTTCTAAAGAATATAGGGAGTGTTTAGGACTCAAGTTTGTCAACTGTTCGACCAACTCCACGCCCTCAGGGAAAGTCATTTGAGCAGCCAACACTTGGGCCAATAACAGTTCATTGGGAGACAACGCGGTGGAGGAAACAACAGAAGGAACAATTGACAGGATCTGAGTGGCAGGGATCACAATAACTAGATCCACTTCCTCAGATTCCAAGGGGCAGTGAGCAGGGCTATGAATTAAGAAGTTGGGGATGACATTGAGTGCACCTTTGACAAATTCATATTTGAAGTTGAAATTTACACAGGTCCCAATAGGTTTGGGCCTGCCAGTGCACCAATTTTTGAGGTTTGCGGAAATATAAGAGAGCCTAATGATCCATGCAAACTGTTAGCTTTTGACAGGCACCCTGTAACAGGTATTGCCAATGAGTTAAAGCCCATGCAACAGCCGCCATTTCCTTGTCATAGATGGCCCAAGACTGCTCCGTAGTAGTGAATTTTCAGGAAAAATAAGTGACCAGATGTTCAATACTGTCGTGGTCCTGAAGCAGCACCGCGCCCACAGCTACCGATGAAGCATTGCATGTGACAATATATGGTTTGGTGGGGTCAGCGAGTTTCAAAATGGGAGGAGACACAAACACCTCTTTGATTGATTTGAAAGCCTGCTGACATTTGGGGGTCCAACAAAACGGTACATTTTTCCCAGTGAGGGGATGGAGCGGAGCAGCCAACTGAGAAAGTTTGGGGGAAAATTTCTTTAAAAAAATGATAGTACCCAAGAAACTTCAAAGCTGCTTCTGTGTAGTTGGGGTTGGCCATTCTTGGATTGCATCTAATTTGTTGGGGGGGATGGTGACACCTTCTTTAAGTACCAAGTTTCTGAGAAATGTAACCTCTTCCTTGTAAAACTTGCAGTTGGAAGCTTTGAGGAACAGGCCTGCTTTATGCAAAGCAGCCACCACTGCTTCTAAGTCAATAGCATGTTGTTCAGGAGTTGGGGAATGGACTAGGATATTATTGATATAAGCAATGGCGCAGGAAAACCAGGGA
>JAKSZP010006140.1:0-23372 GCA_022478985.1 Massospora cicadina | reverse complement strand
GGTAAGAACTGGTAATAGGATTGCTCCAACTTCTCGGCCAAATATGAGGTGTTCAATATCGCATGGATCTGAACCTCCCTGAGGTGAGAAGATTTTACCCATAAATGATTGGGTGCAAATTAACAAATCATTACCACTCAGATCTGAACCCCTCAAGGTGAGAAGATTTTACCCACTGGTGATTGGATACAATTTATCAAATCATTACAACATGGGTCAGTTTTGCCAAAAATATTTATCCTCAATCTGATAGGCTGAAAGCCTATATTTCCTAATTTAGATGACTCAGCTTTATAATACTTTAGCCCCAAATTCCCATGGCCCTAAAATTGGAACTAGTTTAAATATGATATACTAGTATCAAGAAAGGGCTTTTTCCTGTTTTTGCCTCACACAATTAAAAAAACAAAAGTAAAAACTTAGTTTTCTTAAGAGTTTATTATTTATTTTAAATATTTCTATGTGGAATCCAGCAGCACATAGCACCAGCAAGCATAACCCTTGCTGGATTTTGACAATCCTTGGAAGGATGTTGGTCCATGTACGTTAATTAACAGTAATTGCAAGTAAAAGCATTCTGCATTGTTTGGTTGAACAGTGTTTAGATGGCCTAAAATGGTAGCCAAATATAAGTTGGGTTGTCCTTCAACTGCTTTACCTTGTTTATGACATTAAAATCTTTTTTGCCAATGCATTCCATGTGTAGTATGCTGGCACTTCAGAGTAAAGTAGCATCTTTGCAAACATATCATCCCTGCACAATGAGAATAATGCAGTTAACATTGTTGGTTGTAGTGAAAATGCTCTTGTATGTGCATTTTTGTTGTGAAGTACATACACTGTCCATTTTCAAGGTGTAATGCCAAATGAATAACTGTTGGATGTCATTCATGGATTGGAAATGATAAAATGCATTATACTACTTCATTGCTACTGGTGTAGCATCCCAGTTGATATCAGTCAATTCCTTGATAGATGTAGTTGCATTTTTCACTCCAAAAATTGCCATATCACTTCCTTTGTTGACATATTTGCAAATGTACTTGATTGATTTCATTGAATTGTAATACTTAACATTGATGTGTGCTTTGTATGTCTTCAAGAGTAACAGTAAATAAGGCATAACCCAACAATTATTGACTTTAACATCAATGTTTCATACTTTTTAAAGTGATGGATTTGCCACCATCTTTAGTTGATCATTGACAATAGAGTGGATATCCATCGTTGCCAGTGATAGTCTCAGCAAGCAAGTCTCTTATATATTTTTTTGTAAATTTCCCATCAGACATTCATGGTAAATTGTTGTTGAGTAAGCCACATGGACTATGAATCATGTTTTTGGTGACAACTTCAAATAAGTTTAAATAATGTCATTATCTGGTATTTCTGCTGAGATGACTTGATCAATTTGATCTGGTGTGACTTTTTTGATAACCAAATCAAAATCTATGCATGTGGCAATCATCTTTTTTGTCATTCAATAGAATATATCCAATAGCGTGTCTCTTCAAAAACATGATGCTTGACAATTAAATCTACCAAAAGTTTCAATTTTTGTTTGAACACATGCGTGAAAATATTATGATGATCTGATGATAATTGTCCAGTTAACAAAAGTTTTTTTTATCTCACATATGATTGCGTGTGAATGTAATAAACAAATCTGGGTGGCCATATGCACAAACATATGTCATTGCATCTTGTGCATATTTATGCATGTGTCATGGACTCCCTATAAATGTGGCCAGTAGTATGATCAATTTTTCCAAAAATACCGGGATTCACATTGCCATCATTAACAAATGCATCATGTAAATGAATGTACTCTTTGGAATGCAACTTAGCTCGATTTAATCAGATGTAGAGGGGTCATTCAGTTTTAATTTTTTCATACATATCAACAATGTATTGATGGAACAATTGTTGATATTTCAAAATATGATTTTCAGCATTTTCATAAATTATCAATCAATATGAATAGTAATCCATGGAACTGATTTTCTTATTCATTTCCTCATCTGTTTGTGGATTTCTCAATTTGATGTTGAAATTATATCCATCTTCTCCTTGCTAAAATAAAATTAGATATTGTAATCTTTTGTGTGAGTGATGGGTTTCTGAGACTCACTGAATATCGCCATTTCTGTGATGAAGAATTATATCACATGAGTTAAATTATTTACCAACTATAACGGTTGCCACTTCATCAATTGTTGGTGCATTGTACTGTCTTTTGTGTTGGCTGACAGGTGTTTTGTCTGCTCTAACTACAACTTTGTAGTCATCAGATAACATTTGTTCAAGGGCAGTTCTGAACAATCACATTAATTTTGTTGTGTTAAATTGAATAAAGTTTGTAATGCAGCGACATTTTCTCATTTAGTGCCTGTATTAAATTGACAATGTTTATTGATTTGTTCATCAGTGTTTCCCATGAAAAAATTGAAGAAAAATTGTGATCTGCATTTGACAGTGGTAGTATTGATCCTGCATGATGATAAATTTTCCCTTGCACTTTAAATATTGGCATGTAATTCTCATGCATGATATTTGTTGCACCAAACAAAATCATTTTTGAAATATGAATTGTATTTTTATATGTTTGCCAAGAAATTTTTGATTGGCTTGTGTCACCTGATACCATTGATAATGGTTTGGGTGGTAAATATAATTATGGCAATTTCACTTTTCCACCTGTGCAGCAAATTCCTGGTGTTCGTTCTTAAATTTGAAGCACTGAAATACATGTATAATTTATCCATTTTATAATAATCACGCTTGGATGAAGGCTGTAATCATAATTAGCATTGTAATGGAATGCACCAAGATTTAAATCAGGGGAGCTAGGTAGGGTAAGCTGGGGCCTTAACGTGCATAACCGAGGGAAGCTCATGGAAACATGAGGAGTAGCTACACCAGAACCCAGAGAGGCGCCCTGGAAAGGTCTGTTAGTGGCCTCAATGGGAAGTGGGATGGAAGCTAATGACTGTAACCCAACCTGTTCTTGCAGGGGCTTCCACTCTCCTTTGGGGAGAATATGGGCAGGAAGGGGGAGGCAAGAGTCAGGTGTATCATCTGTCACACTACTTTCCAACAAGGTGGGGCGCTGCAAAGGCAGGTCTCAGCAACAAGGGTGGGGCAATCCTGATTGGCTGAGCATCAGCTCACCTGTCTACAATAATCACTAAGGTTTTCTAGGTTGGCCTGAAACCTGGATAGCGGCCAGTAGCTTATGTGGGCTTACACTGGTGCAGCGAAAGGTGAGAGCACTCACATACCAAAATGATGAACTGACCTAAAAAGGGCTGCGATGGTTCCCACACAAAAAGGGCCCAGAGAGAAAACTTTGTCACAAAACCAAACCGGAGAGACCAACTCTGTTAACAAATTTTCAGCGGGGGGTGGCCTCTGCTGAACAGGGGGCTTTGGTCTCTTTTGCTGCGGCAGCTACTAATGGATTTGGTGTCGGAATCAAGCTTTTGAAGTGGAAAACTCCAGCCCATCCAAGGATCCAATGGCGAGCATGGTGGAGAGCCTCAAGAGGGTTCACGCCGTGGAAGTGAAGACTGGATGGTCTAAGGAGATGCTCATGGTCAGGGTGATTGAGGTGTGTGGTTTCGCCCTGCCCCATAATTCACGTTTGGCTCCTGAATTGAAACTTATGACCTTCCAGTCTAAGCTCCAAAAGGAACAGGTTTTGGCTGCCAGTTTGAGCACAAAGAACGAGGAGGCTGTATGTCTTGACATCAGCATGAGATCAGAAAGTTCATTCTGAGGGATGTACCATTAGTGATCACTAGAGGGGCCATGATGTCTCAGCTGAAAGGCTTTGGAAGAGTGATCTCCTTTAATGAGAACAAGCTGGTAAAGAACTTTGAAGCAGAAGGACGGTAGCTTGAAAAAGTTTACCATAGGATCTGGGGACTGGGTTTTGAAGGTTGAACTTTCAAAATCATACGGGGAGTTGTCTCATTCAGTCACTGTGGGGACCTGGAGTGTCCCTGTGGTACCGCTGGACAGGTGCTTCTTGTGTGGTGTGAAGGGGCACATCAGAGCCAAATGTTCTCAGGTTCAACCTCCTGCGGCAGTGGACAAGCCTAGCGGGCCTAGCGCGGGGGTGCCAGTGATGGCGCCCTCTGAGAAGGATAAGTTGGCTCTCCAGAAGGCGTTGAAGAAGCTGACTGAGATGTCAGCCAAAGCAAGGGAGGAGGCTGCGGCTGGCATCACGCCAGAGGCAGTGACTGGAGTGCTGAAAAGTGCAAGGAAGGTCAACAAGGAGTCAAAATTCTCCCAGAAGGCGAGGGAAGCGATAAGGCTCCAAATTGAGTTGAGTGGCGCTTTGTCAAAGTCCGCAAAGGACATTATGGAGGCGGTCGCCTCCCAAATAGATGGGGTTCTTCCCATCACTCGATTGCATAAGAGGCGGGCGACCATAAGGGATGTTGGTGTGACAGAGCGCGAAAGGCCCGTAGGGAGGAGGCAGAGGGGAGGGAGGTGTTGCCTGCTAGCAATAGTGGGCCAATGCCTTCTAACCTAATGCCTCCAACTGAAGTGGAGGGGTCTATCGAGGACCCTGGCAATGGCAAGATTCCAGAGGCTGCTGTGACTGAGCAGCCTCCACCCCCAGCTCAGTCTAGTACTGAAAGGGGAGGAAGAAACGTGGTCCCGCTAAACCAGCTGAGGTGGAAGAGGATGAGGACGCCCAAGATCCTTACACCGAGGCCTCTTCGGTTTTAAACCTATGGTGATCAGGGTTGAATTTGCTAACGCGCGGGATCTGAATAGACTCAAGCAGTGGCAGCGGGTGAAACTCTGATTGCAACAACATGGGATAGATATTGGCTTCCTTACTGAGACTAAGTCTAAACCTGGAATGGAAGAGGACTGGGCTTTCCAGTTCCCTTGGAAACTATCATTTTACTCTCATTTGGTGGATCAAACAAACTCAGAATCACCCTTAGGGGAGGGAAAGAGGGAGGGGGAGAAGCCAAGGGGGGTATCTTGGTCTGGTGAGCGGACAAGGTTAAGGTGTTGGATAAAAGGGTATTGGTTCCTGGAAGAGCAGTGTCAGTAATGTCATTGTTTGAAGAGGAATCAATTTGGTTTATCAGCATATACTCGCCCAATTCTGGATTGGAACGGAAGGCCTTCTTCCAGAAGGTCATCCTAATGATATAGGAGGAAGGCATTGGGGGGTTGGTAGTGCTGGGGGGAGACATGAACTGTGTCTGCTTTAGGGATGACAGGGTTGGGGCTTCAGGCAACTGGAGTTCTGTTCCTGGAGCCCACGAGTTGGCCAGTTTAATGATCGACCTTGGCCTACTGGATGTGTGGTGAGCTGGCAGTGGTGAGGAGGGAGAGACTGGGTGGACTCACATCCAAGGGGATCATTTCTCCCGCATTGACCTTGTGTCAGTTCCCCAGCCTCTCCTGAGTCGCTGCAAATTGATCTTTCAGAATCATGATCCAGGTGCTTCAGACCACAGGCCTCTGGAACTGCAGATCAGTGACCCTCGGGCTGCTTCTGCAGGGAAAGGGGTCTGGAGACTGAACCCTAAATTCCTGAAGTGGAGTCCACTTCAGGATATCAAGAGGAAGAAGGTGAGGTGGTGGAGAAGCCAGATTGTGGGGAAGCCATATGCACCAGTAAAATGGTTGCGGATGAAGGCTGATCTCAAGATGGCTTTTGAAATTTTGGGAGGTAGCTAGGGGCCATGCGTTCGAGGTATGAAACCTTAGAGAGGAGCTTCAAAAGTACTTGCAAGCAGGCCATGGTCATGGGGGCATCTGCCTACACGGCCAAGGCTGAATTGTATGCGAAATCAATAGGAGCCTTCATGGTGGACCACCTCAAACAAAGGAAGTCTAGATGGGATGAGGATTCTAACAGCAATGTGGCCCTACTCCGCAAGGCAGTAGGGGCATTCGGACCTTCAGCAAGGATCTTGTCACTTTGTGATGGGGGAGTTGAGGTAAAGGACGCAGCTCGCATGGCTGAGGTGGCCAAATTTTACTATGAGAGCCTTTATGGCCCCTTTGAGAATGACCTGGATGCATCCAAAGTTCTCTCAAGCGGACAGGGGGTACTGCCAAAGGAAACTCAGCTGCACCTATGTAGCAAGATCCGCAAATCGGAGGTGTCAGACGCCATCCACAAGGGCAAGAATGGCAAAGCTCCTGGGGAGGATGGGTTGATATTGGAGCTCATCAAGTTATTTCGTGCAGAAATATCTGAGGTGCTTGCTGAGCTGTACAACCAACTCCTAGCCTCTGGTATAATCGAGCCGGCGTTTTCAAAGGGCGTAGTGGTGGTGTTGTATAAGAAGGGCGATCCCACCCTCATGGGGAACTATCAGCCTTTGACTCTGTTTAACGTTGACTATAAGATCTTAATAAAGATCCTGACCAATTGACTAAAGGTGGTTGTGGCAGATGTTGTTGGAAAAGAGCAGAATGGGTTCATCCCAGGACGCTCAATTACTGACAACTTGATGCTGCTTCACCTGATAGAAGAGTGGCCAAGTAAACAGTATGACCAAAGGAGGTGGCTACTGTTTCTTGATCAAGAGAAGGCGTATGATCAGGTGAATCACGAGTTTCTTTGGGAAGTGTTAAGTAGGTTTGGAATCAAGGGGCATCTGCTGAGACTGCTAAAGCGATTTATAAGAATGCCTCATTGGTTGTCAATATCAATGGGGTCCTCTCTCACCCCTCTCTCTCTCTCTCTTTTAGAGTGTGTAGGGGCGTGCGTCAGGGAGACCCTCTATCTCCCTTGTTGTTTGTTCTTGCAATAGAGACCCTTTCAGTGGCTCTCAGAAAGTCGGACCAGAGGAAACTTACCATCAACGGCGAGGAGTACTCTCATTCAATGTTTGTGGATGATATGTGGATTTATGTTTTAATGGAGGAGGAGAAGGTGGTGATGAACATTCTGAAGATGTACCAGAACGCAAGCAACGCTAAGGGCAATCTGTCGAAATCCAGGGCTTGGCCCATTGGCAGAACAGCGACGTTGGGTGTGGCACCAAAGAGCTCAATCCCCTGGATAGCAACAGGGGAGGAGTTTCTGTACCTCAGGTGTCCCATCCCTGGGCGGGCGTCGCTGCACAAAATTTGGCTCAAACTTGAAATGGAACTTAAAAAAAGCAGCTTGGAAGTGGCAATGGCTCAACTTTATCTTATTGGGGCAGGGCCATTGTCATGAACACTTTCATTCTTTTCAGACAAGTGTATATTGCCAGATTTGTTCCACCGCTGGCATCTTCCATCAGAAGAATACAGAGTTCAATCATACAGTTCATTTGGCGAGGGCGAGCGTCAAAAACCAGTTACTTTAACTTGTGTCAGGAGGTGAAGAAGGGGGGCATCGGTCTGATTAACTTTGGGAGTATGATCAAAGCACTGCATCTGAAATGGATAGCATGGGTCACTCGGGAGGGAAAATCCATCTCTTGGTCTCCAATACTGGAGGACTACCTCTCTAAGGCTTGCAAGGACAGTTTGAACAAGGATCTTGGTGTTAGCTGGGGCATCAACTAAGGGGCCATTCCAAGTGTGGGGAACCTACCAGGCTACTGGAAGGATTACTTTAGAGCTTGGGCGAGAAACAAGGGTGGATTAGAGGGTGGAGAGTGGACCATTGAAAGGATCCAAGCAATTCCCCTTTGGGGAAAAGCTTGGGGACTGGAGATGGAACCTCATCTGCGCAAGGCCTTCAAGCACTTTATTGGGGCGGTCCACTGGGGGGACCTCCTTGATGGCGAAGGCCAGAGGATGCTTAGGGTGGAAGCAGCCAACAATGTTACCAGCACCTCCAAGGGGCTGGTAAGGAAGGCATGGGATGTTGTGGAAGCAACTGAACTGTCCTCTTGCTGGAGGGAAGAAATTCCTTCTCTGGCTGCATTAGAGGCTGGGGAAGCCCGTTCAGAAGGTTGTGGAGGGGAAGGATTGGCGGGTGTTCCCGCGAGGAAGAGAAGGCTGGATATACTCCAGATGGGTAAGCCTCTTTGTCCTTCAGGACTGGCTCAAGGTGGGGAGAGGTAGCGGTGTCTGCCTCTCAGATTTCACAACCGCCAGGTTCTGGAAGCTACAAGACAGAGAGCTTTGCTTGACGTATTTGTCCCAGATCACTTGCAAAATGCGACCTGGCCTAATGGACCTGTGGGGATGAGGGTTAAAAGATGCTGGTCTATACCAGTTCAGAACTTTCTCTTCCAACTCCGCAGCAACATCCTGGTCACTGAAGTGACTCTTCAGAAGTGGAGTAAGCATAAGGAGGATGACCTTCTGTATGCCTGAAAGGTATGCGGAGGGGTGGAGACAGCAAAGCACATCTTCACAGAGTGTCCAGCAGCGGATGCTATGTGGAGTAGTGTTCTCCTTTTGTATGAAGCATACCAACCAGGGTGCAAGTTATCCTCTGGTCATCTCGCATGGCCAGAGATCCTGACTGCGTATGCCCCACCAAGTCTGCTTGCAGACAAGGAGGGGTTCAGGGTTTGGCGCACAATATGGGGGGAGGTGATGTATGGTCTATGGCTTTCCAGAAACCAGCTTTGCTTCCCTTTAGAAGGAATCCAGGCAACAAGCTCCCTGGCCATAGTCAAGCGACGGCTAGAAATAGCTGTAAAAAGCTAAGGCAATCCTATTTCCTCAAGTAAGTCCAACTTGGGGGTCAGTCTGGTCTCATTACTCGCAGTAAGGAATGGGAGGCATATCTCTGAACTGGCTGGGTAGCCTTTGCTACCTAGTATACCAAACAGTGAAGAATATGTCAGTTTAGGGGTGGTGTGAGCCACCCCATCTGCAGTCAGGCCCACTTCAGTGGTGCTTAGATTCGCGCAGCCCCAGTGCGGCAGGGGGCAGTACCCCAGGTTTTATCCCGCAAAGTTGCCTGCACTGGGTGCCCTAACGGGCTCACAAAACTCAAAGATTTAAATCAGCATGCAGTGTTTGTCTGGATTGAGCATTGTGTATTTAAGTGGATTTCAGTCTTTCTTCCCATTACTCATCTTTTTTAGACAAATGAGCTTGAGCAGTGTGTACTCAAACGGTTTCCAGTCTAGTATCCTGTTGCTTGCCTGTTTCTAAAGCTCCTGATGCCTTTTATTTTGTGCTTGAGGTGTAGATCAACCAACCACTTATTGTTTGGGTGGCATAATTGAATTGAGAGTGAAAGTAATGCTCTTTGACAACTATTACAAATTCACTTGAAAAAGCTGCTGGAATCCAGAGGATTGGGATGCATGCTGGTGCTACTCAGCCCTGAATTTTCAACAATAATGGGCAGAAGATGTTACACTCTCTCTACTGCTGGGATAAATAATTTTTAGGGAATTATATAACACTTTAATTCTAAGATATGATAATTCTACTAATACTAAAAAGTTGGTTTTTATAAATATTGTATTAATTTTGAGGGGGCGGTAAGAAAGTGAACCATATTAGAATCTCGCTGCTTAGTATTTAAAGCAACTCAAGGCTCAAAGCAATTGGGCATAAAATTTAGATTAGGCCATGAATAGCTAAATTAAGGAATATGAGGTTCAGACCTATCAGAGAACTCAAACTTCGCCTTGCTTCATCAGGATGGCCAATTATTCTCTTCTCAGTAATATCTGTCCCCTGGTCAGCTTACCTTGAAAAAACAGGTATATATATTTAGATTAAATGATAAAAAGTAGTTAAATAAAAGTAATTGCGCTAAGATTCAAACAACCAACCTTTATAAAATTTAATTTTAGAGCTAAACGCTGAGCTGATTCTGCTAGAGGAGTTATTTGTAAAATCAGCTAGGTCTTTAACTCAGTTTTGATTTAGATTAACTTGCTAATTAGCCAAATAATCACTAACCACTTAAAACCATTTAAAAATATCAAATCAAATGAATACTAAACTGCTCAGCTGAAACAATATAGTGAATACCATCAAAGTATAAATAGAGTTTTCACTTCTTGTATATAAAACTTTTAATTTTACTATAAAAATAATAATTTTTAAAATTCATAAACCTTCTCAGGAATGTAAACAACAAATCATTAAAGTCTCATCACAATTGGATGAATGGTATAGAAACGCATATGGGACAGATATACTAACATCTATTTATATATATAGATATACAGGGTGTTTCAAAATGAATATTGGGGTTTTAACGCTTTATAGTATTTAATAAATTTAACTTACAATTATAAATAATACATCAAATGAAAGAGCAACTCAAACTTTTTGTTTGTATACCTGTGCAAATGCGCTGTTTCCTGTGTCTTCAATTAGAAAGCACTAGTAGCAAAGATGGCGACTAGTGAACATAAAGCTTTTTGTGTTTCACAGTTTGCAAGGACTGAATATGTTGTTACAGTGCAGCGTGCATTCCGTACTAAGCTCTATTATGATCCTCCAAGTGATAATAACATCTGTAGATGGTATCATCAGTTTGAAGACACCTGCTGTCTTTGCAAAGGGAAGAGTATGGGACAACCAAGAGTGTCTGAAGAACTTGTTGAACGAGTGAGAGAGTCTTTCACACGTAGACCCAAGAAATCAGTTCAGAAGGCTAGTCATGAATTATAATTCCAGTGACATCTGTGTGGAGAGTTTTAAGGAGATGCTTACAACTATGTCCTTATCATTTGCAGTTGTTACAAGCTCTAAAGCCTACAGACTACAATTTACGTGATAAATTTACAAAAGATATGTTGCTGCATGACGGTGAAGATTTTCTGGATCATGTTTTCAGAGATGGATCAACATTTCACCTAAGTGGAACTGTGAACACACATAATGTGTGCATCTGGAGGTCAGCAAATCCCAACGAGATGGTACAGTTGCAAAAAGACTCCCTAAATTGAATGTTTTTTGTGCCATATCCTGGCAGAAAGTTAATGGCCCTTCTTTTATGGTGAAGCAACTGTAACTGGCATGTCTTATTGTGATGTGCTAGAACTATGGCTCTTTTCTCAATTGGAAGAAGCTGAACCAGAGAACTTTATTTGGCAGCAAGATGGTGCGCCGCCTCACTGGCATAACTCAGTATGCAAGTAGTTAAATGTCATTGTACCCAACTGCTAGATTGGCCACAAGGGGCCAGATGACAGAGCTTGTTTTGCATGGCCTACACGTTCAACTGATCTGATGCCATGCGATTTTTACCTTTGGGAATTCATAAAGGATCATGTGTATGTGCCTCTGCTACCATCTGACCTAGCTGACTTAAGAAACAGGATTGAAGCAGTTGTTGCAACAATTACTCCAGACACACTGCTCAAGGTTAGGGAAGAACTTGCCTATTGACTCAATGTGTGCCATGTGACTAATGGTGCTCACATTGAACACTTGTAAGGAAAACTGTTTGAGTTGCTCTTTCTTTTTTTTTAGTACTAGATGGGTTTGAGTTGCTCTTTCATTTGATGTATTATTTATAATTGTAAGTTAAATGTAATAAATACTACTAAGCCTTAAAACCCTGATATTCATTTTGAAACACCCTGTATATAAATAGATAATATACCATGTCATGGAACAAGCAGATCTTGTTGGATTTTGCGACGGGTTGATTTCAGAGTAGCATAACTATCATGATTCTCCAGGGCATCAATCCAGCAGTTGTCTTTGGCTATCATGGGTGGTTTATGAAAGTAAACGTCCAATAAAGAGAATCTTTAGAGCTGAAATAGATATACTCAACAGAAACGTGAAATCTATTAATTACTTTATCATGAAACTAACAAAGATTTATACCTGTTTAGGGGGATTTCAGAACCTAGAATATTCTAAGAAAATCAAAGGAGCTTGGTAAAAATAGATATTCATCAAATGGCAAACAGACTTGTTGTGTAGGCCATGAATGGTTCAGCAGATTATTGCTCAACCAGTGGAATGACTGAAATTAATCCTCAAACTGGTGGGGGCACAGGCAACCAACCCACCGTGGATGGGGGCAAACAAGCCCCTTTTATATATTCAGATGAGCAAAGGAATTTTCACCAAAAGCAGCTTGATGTCATGTGAAATAATTTTTGCCCTGATGAGTCAGAGGATTTAGCATATGAAAATAATGATGTCACCAAAATTCAGTATAAAAATTTAACGCCTTACATACCTTCATGGGCTGGAATAATTTGCATTCTGCCAATGATATAACAATGAGATGACCAAATTACCACAACAAGAGCATTTGAGGCATGAAAATGAATATTACCAAATCAGGAAATCATCAAATTTTAGGAGTCACTCAAGAATCTGATGCAAGGCACATTGTAGGAGTGCCATCACTCAAACCTGAAGTTAAGAAGGGTATTACCAAAATTAGTAATAATTTAATATCCACATAAAGGTACAACAGCCCAAAACCCAGGAGTCAGGAAGGATGAATCAGCATCTTAACATCCAGGTTCAGGGATAGCCACTGCGAGAAGGAGCTTGTCACTACAGAAATTGGTCTATATAGATGAGGTTACTAAAGCAGAAGTCAGAAGACGTCTAACTAGGGAATCTTAAAATTTTTTAAATTGAAACCTATATTTCCAATTATTGTACAGTAATTTATTCATTTTTATATCTTAGATTATCCATTGTTATATTAGATACTTTTCTTTTTATCTTAGTAAAGGCCATTTCACAGAATTCTAGTTTTATCCTTTTACTTTCACTTATAGTTGTTTAAGTGAGCTAATCACCAGTAACTAGTCTGGGATTAACCAAATGTACAGAATAAAGCAACTAGTCTTAGATTCTACTCTGTTTGGATTAAGATACTCTATATCATGGACAGCTTAGATCCAAGCTTCTAAGGGAGAGGTTGGATTGGCTTCCATTAAATCCTTAGGGATAACGTACAAAAAATGTCTAAGAATGTCAACAAGTGATTCTTAATGGGTGTAAACATTTTATCAAGGGGATCAATGCTACAAGGGGTAGCATCAGAGGATAATTTTCTTTATAGGATAATTATGTTCTTAGCAAAGGTTGTCTGGTGCATAATATGCATGTAGTAGACCCCCTGAGAAGCAAGTCAGACTCACATGTTAAGTGAGCTTATGCCAGCGAGCTGATTGTGGTGCTCACTACAGTGGTGGCATCATCTTACCCTAGTGATGATCATGAGAGTTCTCCTGAGTAGTTTGATGATAAAGTTGATATGGAAGTATATCATTTTAGTTGATTCTTCTGAGCTCCCGGTGAGGGAGGAAGATAAAATCCATTTTTGAATTCTTACCTTGAAATTAGAAGTGCACAGCCTAAGCAACGATATTTAGTGTGTCAAGGAGACCTCCAGAAGAGCACAAATTGTCTTACTACCTATTGTGAGAGTACCCTCACCTATTATAAAACTGGAATCTAAGCTTAAGAATATAGAGGAACAACTTGTATTCCTCAATAAAGATAATGGCGAAACCATTACCTCTTTGAATGAATATGGAGAGCGATTGGAAAAGCACAATAATATGCTCTTTGCCATGGACAAGAGCATAGAAGATTTGTGGGCTACAAATGCGTACTATACTAAAACCTACCTCTAATCAACCTATAACAGAACTGGAGGCACCTATATGGGTCACTCAACATAATGTCTCACAACTTGTCAGAACTGATACACAAACAACCATGATGCACGCTAACCCTGTTAGAAGATTTAAACTTTAAACCGTACTTTAGGACCATGTGCACACCTGGAGAAGTTATTATCGTGGGTTTCCTCCAGATATATGATAACAACATGGATGGCACTAGTATTATCAAAAGGCTCTTCACATGCAAGGGGGTATGAGTCATGAGGCTCAAAAGATATTTAGAACAAGCATACAGCCAGGACTATTTTGGATTAAAGTGAAGAGTATCCTACTTTTTTGAGTTTCTTTAGTGAACAAGACGTCCAAAATATGAGACAAGAGTTCCTCCTGATAAAATGGGCAAGAATGAGTCAGTTTCAAATAAAGCCTCTCACTACTATCTCTAGGCTCAACAATATTGGACTACAAAAAATATGAATTTGCCTACCGCAAAACTGTTTTTCTGAGTTCATTGGAGATGCATCTTAACTTAAAGATGTATATGATTCTAGCAGTTAAGAGTGTGACGTCCCTCAAGGCACTTAAGTAAGTGTTACTTGAGATACAAGGTGCATATAAAGATGAATTTAAGGAAAATGAATCAAAGCCACCTCCTTTATGAGTTAACAAGACCATCTATGTTGTTGGAATCCTGGCTGTGTTACTGCTCGCAGTGCTCATATCACAGGACTCAAACAATATAAGCAGGGGGTAGGAGTATTGGTACTCTCCACTGCTGTTAAAGATGGGGGTTTTTAGACCACTTATGTTAAAGATAATAGAACTTAAATAATACTAGAAAGTTGGATTTTATAGAATTCTTTATCAAGTTAAATGAGGAGGGACAAAAAGTGAACCCCATTTTCTCTTGCTGCTTAGTATTTAATCAGTTTAAGGTTTAAAATGAGAGGGGCGAGAAATTCATTATAAGCTAGGAGTATCTTAATTAGAGATATTAATTTATGATCTATCTGATCTTGAGATTCGCCTTGCTTCAATGCAAAGGCAAGTGGTGGGTCAATAGCAGGCAAGATGGACTTTTGGGGGCAAGGTTTTAATATTTAAACAAATTGAATGGTGGGACATAAGAATGTATTCCCTGATTCTGCCGCAGGGTCAGCACAACCTGACTACCAACAATAAAGAATTTTGGCTGAGGAGAATGAATAGAAGAGGGGTTTTTCTTTCTCATAATAATCACTTTAGTTACTATGACTCGATTCAAACAGCAAATTTGGATAATCACACACAGGAAATATGGGTGACTTTAATAACAAAAACATTACAACATGGGTGAGCATTGCGGCAAGCGGTGCGCTTAACGGTGCAACTAAGGGCAAGAAACGCCCTGGAGGGGGACCAGGAACCTAAGCCATAAAAAATCACAAACTCAGACACTGTCTGGGTATATGGTATTTACTGTAAAGCATGCGCAATACATGTACATTCAATTCAACCAACCTTTGTCAAAGGTGGAACATGGGATCAGACTCTTCCTTGGGGATGAGTCACCGACCCTGTGGGAGAAAACATGTGAGGCACAGCCCTCACTTTTCCCTCACGCGGTGTACGTAGCCACCAACAACATGGGCCACAGCTTTTTGATATTGGTTTCAAATCAGCCGATGAAGCTGATGCCGCAGCAAAAGTCTGCGTGGAAATTGCCCTCCCTGAGGGCAAAAAAATTGTGTGCACCGCACGCACCAGATAGATCAAAGTGAAAACTTTGTTCATCTCCTTTGACTCGCTCCCCACCAACCTTCCTCATAAGGTAATCAAGGAGGAGCTCCGCAAAGGTCTTGTGGCCTACAGAGAAATCCAACAACTCAAATTACACCAATTTTGCTTAATGCCTGACCTGTGCATGGGCAAAGCTATCGCTGTAATCAACCCCTTCCCAGAAGTGGAAGAGGATCTATCCAGAATTCCCCGCGCAGCAGAATTTCACTTCACAGATGGGGGCCAGTCAGCTGCATTCTGAGTTACACCGGAACGCGCACCACCCATTTGCAACCACTGTGGCTCACTGGGCCACAAGGAACATGCATGCCCTGTAAAAGAGGGCTTAATAGAAAATGATTTTTGTGAAGAAGCTATGGACGAAGATAATGAAAACTTCGCCAAAATGACTGATGGCCACCACCCATTCCGCTGGGGTAAAGATGGACTATACTCCATTGTGGACCCAGTTACAAGTAAACAGCGTAAAGCAGCACAAAAAGCCCACAAGAGAGCAGCGGCTGAAGCGGCGGCACACGCGGAATCTGCCATTAACCACGGACAAATTCAGGAGGATATTTCAGATATTCACCGAACCAACCAATCAGAACAATATGCCCAGGTCGATAATTTTCACAGTAACCAGACTGAGCCACAAAGCGTCATCAGTCATGCACATACTGAGGAACAATGCAACTGCAATTTGGGTGAAAATGTGGTGCACATTGCAACTAAGTTAAACCTCAAAAATATAAAATCCAATCAACAACTTGCATCAAATCAACATGAGACCTGTGCAGGAAAAGTTGATGCAAATGCAAAACTGCAATTCCCTTGAATCATTGGGTCAGATCAAGGGAACCAACAATGGCAGTGAAAGAGTTGGAGTACAGATGCGGAGCATGGCCAAAATGAGCCACAGTGGGATAGGACCAGAGGGTCCTCCCAACTGTTCCTGAGGCGCCATGGGCACCTCAGTGTCAATAGGGACGTTAAATATCGTGAGAGCCAGGGCTCATACGTCCCAAGCCAAAAAGCTGGCAATTCTGTGAAAACCTTTTGTAGACATCTTGGCCATCCAAGAAACCCACTGCCTACAAGGGGAAGAAGAATCCTGGTCAACCAGGGTCGCATCATCACAATCAGTATGGACTCACTGTGGGGTGATAGTCCAAAACAACAAAAAATTTAAAATTACAAATTCATCATCACACTTGCACGGTCGAGTCCTGGTAGCAACAATCACTTGCCAAGATGAAATAATTTCGTTAGCATTTATCTACACACCGTGCACTGCAACTGAGAGAAAATTTTTTTTGAAAAAATTTCTACCCTCACCCTTCCACCAGATATCATCATGTTAGGCGATTTCAACTGTTGTGATAACCCCAATACGGATTGATGGCCTATTCCCAGGGGGATACCCACCTGGACACATTAAATTCCGCACAATGAAGGCATCTCTTGGCTTACAGGATGCTCTTCCTCCCAATTCACTAATCCTTCCCCATATGACAAGACCCAACATATGTGAGGGACTGCTCATATCAATGAGTTGTATTGACCACATCTGCATCCCACAATCCCACCACTCAAGAATCTCCAAATTTACAACAAAATAGATCAATTTTTCTGATCACCTATTTAGTTATGGTGCAGTTAGTGCCAACCCAATCCCACACACAGGTGTCGCCTTGGAGAAAGCTTCACCCAGAAAATATAAGATTGCCTCAGATATCTGAATGGGTTGAAAACAAGGCTACAAACCCAGAATTCACAGCCCCATTCACTTTGGATCCCATTGGAACATGGGAAAATTTCAAAAAAGATTTAATCAACAAAACCTGACATATTTCATCACGCAAGTACACCACAGACACAGCCACAATCAATCGTACTTTGGCAGAACTAGACCACCTGGAAATAATTACTCCGAGATCTGGCTATAGCCCTAATTGGGGACGCAAATGGGCAGAAATTTCAGCCCAACTTAACAATCTCATCTTTGAACACCAACACAGAATCAAAGTATCAAATAAAGGTAAGTTCATAAAGGAAGATGAAACCTGTTTGACATACTTTTTCCACCAATTCCACTCCTGAAGAAACCAGCCCATGTGCACACAGGTCCGCAAGACCAATGGCACTGTGGCAACTGACCCTGAGGAGGTCAAGGCAGAAGTACACTGCTATTACACTGAATTATATCACGAAACACCAACAAATTCACAAAAAATTAAATGATTTATTCAAACTGCTGAGATACAAAGTACACCACCAAATTACAATATACTATCCCTTATTACATGGGAGGAGCTTTGGGAGACAATCCGCAGTGCACCACGTAGGAAATGCCCAGGGCCTTATGGGATACCCTACAAATTTTAGAAAAAATATTTTCAACAAATCGCCCCCCTCCTATTGGCGTCAATGAGCCAGAGTTTGTTGGAAACACGCCTATTACCAGGAGGCCATGAATCCTACGTTATAACCTTGTATAAAAAGGGTGACAAGTTAGACCTGGCCAACTGGCGCCCAATTGCACTCTCCAACACTGACACAAAAATTCTAACAAAAATTCTAGCAGCTATATTAGGCGCAATTGCATCTGACGCCCTATCACCCACCCAGTTTGGGTTTATACCAGGGCGTTCAATCTGGAACAACATACACCCTGTTGCAAACATTTGCCAATCCAAAGCAACTGGTGCCCTGGTCTTCTTGGATCAGGAAAAGGCGTATGACCGTGTTAGCTGGCCATACCTAAAAGAATGTCTACATGCTTTCAAACTCCCACCAAGATTTATAAAATGGGCGATGCTCCTAACAGAATCTGCAACCATGGCTGTATGCGGCCCTGAATTCCTAACAAACAATATCAAACCATACAGAGGGCTCAAACAAGGGGATCCCCTCAGCCCACTGCTATACAATTTCAGCTTTGACCCGCTCCTCCGAGTAACTGACTCATGTCTCATGGGGATAACCGCACAAGGACAACCAACAGTCAAGATACTGGCCTTTGCAGATGACTGCGTAGCAGGTATAGCAAACAATGAAGATGCCCGACAGCTGTAACACACTCTAGAGGAATACTCCAAGGTGAGCAATGCATCGCTCAACAAAAGGAAGACAGAAATCATCCTTTTAGGCAAATACACAAACAATTGGGCCACAACATCAGAACCTCACACCAACACTCGAAGAAAAAACCCAATTATTTTACCCTTTGCAACACCTCCCACCACCACTCCTGTCCGACACCTTGGAATCTGGCTAGAATCAGGGGGATATGATAATGAGACAATGGAAAGTAACCTGTTACAACGGGTATTCAAACGCGTCGCCTCCCTCAAGGGAAAAACCCCAGGACTAATAGGACGAGTTACAGTTGCTAACTCGCTCATCCTCCCAATACTGTGGTACCAGGCCCATGCGATTGCCTTCTCACCTACCTTTATAACCTCAATTCGCGCGCTTATTCAGGGCTGGCTGTGGCCTGGCTCTCACCCTCCTATACGGAAGGAAACACTATTTGGCCCACGCTCAAGCAGAGGCAAGGGACTAATAGATTTTGAGAGCCATGCCAATCACATCCTAGGTACCTGGATAAAGGAAATCCTTGCTCCAGACCTCCCGCAACAACATTGGTCCAGAGCAGCAAGGACTAACTTTGCACAGGCGCTCAAATTAACCAACCCACATAGTCCACCCAGACTACTTTCATACCTTGCCAATTACCCTACTGCAACAGGTCCGCATGGAACCTCCCCTCATTTCAAACATATCCTCCGAACTATCCGCTGTATGGGATGGACCATAGAGAACAAGGTTACTATACAGGGAAGGGGACGACCCAGCCCCCAATTCAAATTAAGAAACCCAGAAAACCACCCCCAGAGGGATATGTTCGCAACAACCCCAAGCATAACTAGGATAAAATACCTAGATATGCTGGAAATTCCTATGATTTAGCCACACAGAAAGAAATTTGGAAAATGACACACCACCCACTCCTACAACCAAGGATAAGAGCAAACGCGTGGCGCTGTTTGAGAAGGACCTATAGGACGGCGGACCGCTCCAACTCCCTCCACAAAACATGTGTAGTATGTGGAGGGAAGGGATCCCTACATCACCGCCTATAAACATGCCCCCCAACCAAAGCTATATGGCAGGAAGTCGCACGCCTGCTCAAGATTCAAAACGAACAGGAATTCTCGATATCAATGAGTATCTTTGCGCTCCAGATCGAGTCACCAATCCCATCTACCCTCCGCTCCCTAATAATACCCATTGCAATGTGGACAATACACACAATTACATTAGATGCGTTTAAGGGCACGGTCCCAACCATTCATGGGATTATTAACAGATCCATGTCCACTTACTGGAGCACTTCCAAGCCTGGCTCTATGGATATATGAGACCAAGACAAAAAGCGCTCATAGAATCATGGTTCCCACTCTGGTTCCTCCACACAGACCCTTTTCTTCACACCTGCTCCATAGCAGGGGAAACTCCTTCGGAGTAGTGCACCAATTCCCCATACCTGGCAGTCCCGCTGGCAACAGGGGTAACTTGAGTACCCTGGGGTGCCCAATTTTTATATTTCTTAGTTATTCTCTTAGTTTCACATATATTCGGTAATGTCTGTCCCCCGGTCAGCTTACCTCGGTTAAATAAAATAATGAATAGAAGAGTTAACCCAACTCAAAGGATTCCACTGAGAATCAACCAGGGTTTTTGATATCTGCCATACCCTCAAAACGCTCTTTTAAAAAAATTCGGACATGTAATTGTCTGACATATGTCACTAACAATAAGGGCGACAAACCAAAGGAAAAGAGTTCTAAACCACCTGGGCGCTTGCCTCATAGGAATAGACCTGATATAAGTGCTGTCAAACTGAGAACTTTATTAAACTTGTCCATTACTTGCCACAGAAAAGAAGGAAACACCTTTAAAAAGGATACCCCCAATGAAGTAAAATGGGTGAATCTCCACACTTAGGAAGATGATCATGAAGATGACGATTTAGCTAGTGCAGAATACTACATGTTAACTTTTAACCTGATCACTCTCTCTGCTCAGCATAACTTTCCAAGCAAAAAATCTGTAAATTAAAAGTAAACACTTAATCGCACACCAAAGTCTTGCTCTGATGTCATCAGATCCCCCTGATGACTGTCCCAGCGTGGGACAGCGGCGAAACTCCCCCTTCCATTTCCTGTCTGACAGGAAAACGTGCTCAGACTGGCTCGCCCAGTCATTCCAAACCCTTTGGGATGATTCGTTCCTCCCAAGGATCTCAATGCCCATCTTGCCCAAACCCAAGTGGTGCCCTGCTGCCCCCTGGTGCTCCCCCAGAGCAACATGCGTTTTGGCCTTAGGGTGGAATATGGGAAATTCTTCCCCTACAATGACCGAGCCATTATCAAAGTGGCTCAGGTGGTGATGACACCAGCCTGTTTCATTGACTTCTGCCCCTATAAGGGGTACTTTGATCTTGGCTTCCCTGTGAAGCCAATGCAGCCACTGTGACAACTGTGCCACTAATAATCAATAATATATCCCTTCCAAAAACTCAGACCCAGCTCCCAATGGACACCACCTTGGTGGTCCAGTTCGCTGGTTTGCCCACCCACCTCCCCTGAAGTGCTCCACCAGGAGCTAATGGAAGGTTTGGCAGCCTACGGCGCCAACCCCATATTACAATTTGTGGCCCCAAATGGGGGCACACGCCTTGCTGGGCCTCAGGCGTATGCCATGATCAGCCCTGAATTTACAAAAATTTCTTTGTTAATTCCCCCTCATGCCACCATCCCATCTGCTCCCAACCATCCATTCTGGGCCTGCGTTGAGGGAGGACGGACGATTTGTCCATCCTGTTTTGAGTTAGACCACTCAAAATGCAATGCTCATAATCAGAAACTTCCGCTAATGCCAAAAGTTTTCCTGACGCCCACCAATCCGCCACCCACCCCGCGCCAACTCTGACATGAGGTACAATCCTACCTTCCCCTCCTCCAATGCCTGATGCTGTAGCAGCACCTACAGCCACCAATCAGCATCCACCTTGCCCCAATGCCATAAATAATTCATCCAACCAAACATTGGATTGGATCCCAGTTCGATCCTATGCGTCCACATATGAATCAAACAAACCTCAACTGTACGCTAATTCCCCAATCCAATTCAACCAAAATCCATGGGAATTATTTATGGAGTTGACAAATCAGGCAATGTCATTGAAGAACCGACGCTGCAAGTTGAGCGGCTCTGTAACACAGAATAAGATGCAAAATTCCCACCTCAGAAATATGTCCTACAACCCAACACCAAACCATTCTACAGCAACCACCAGCTTGCAGTAGAAGCAGCCGCCACACCAGATTGCCGCCCGTTTTGCAAAGCTGCTGCCAAATCTGTGGCTGTGTTCGCAGGAGGAATTCCATCTCCTGTCATCCCCAAAAATCTTACTGCACAAAGTAAGATCAACATGAAAACTTTACACAAAAACGTCACTGAAGCCATCCAGAATGTGGTAACAGTAGCATGGAATCTGAAAGCAAAAATAGCCTGAACCAACATTGCCACATTTGTTGAACTCCCAAACTCCCACCTCAAAGCTGAAGATGCTTTGGCCAAATACATCGTTGGCATAATGATGGCTAACAACTATTCAGAAGTTCCAGTCATCAGAGATATCAAACCCCATACAGCTGATGCCCACACACCCCTACTATCTGCCTTAACACGCATATTAATCTGGAATGAGATGGATGCGGCCAAAGATGAGCCCCCCGATCCCCCTCTCTGTCCACCATGGAGGGATGGCAGTATTAGCTGTCCACCTGGTTGGTATTTTGTTAGATATGATTCAATTGATCCATCCATTTTGGGCGTTTCAGTAAAATCGTTATTTTTTATTAGATTTTTAAGATTTTAGTTTGGTAATGTCCATCCCCTGGTCAGCTTACCTCGGTTAAATAAAAAGAATACTACATGTTAGGGGAACCTACACGGTGGCTGTGCCTGCTATATTAAGAGCTCAAGGCACTGAAAGATCTAAATCAAGCAATACCTACCTGGCACAAGTGAATCAGCCTACCTGGGTCATCAATTTAGTTAAAGAAGGAGAGCAGTTGGTTGCAGCTACGTTCAAGGACTTGACGCCGGATGGTGAGTATTCTTTTAAAGCTACTACAAGCACTGCTGCTCTTAGTTTGAAGAATATGCTACTTATGTGGTAGTCACTGGAAACCCTTTCAGCAAGAGTTTATGAAAATGGAAGTGATCATCAAAAGGTGCGCGTTTTGGCAGTACTGGACACTGGGGCTCCAGTCAACAATAGCTTATTTAAACTCATAAAGAAGCTGAAGCTCATGCCCAGTATCAATTATAACGTGAAGTAACGCACTACAGTACCTGAAATTTTTCGCACTCTAGGAGCCTATAAGAGCTACCCTTACATTTTGAGAGCATGTTACTAACGGCACCAGAAGTGTTCTTAGACAACGTCACTAAGATTTCTTGATCATGATCAATTTCTCTTAAAGTTTAATGCAAAGATTGCTTTCACAACTAGCATGGTAAGCATCTGAAGTTACCAACTTCCACTGGTATTTAAGGACAAGGATGTCAAACCGCTGAAATAACGTACATTCTAGTTGGAAACAGACCAATATATCTACCCCATATAGTACACCTTAAGTGAGAAAGGTGTTAAGCAGTTACCAAATATTATTAGTGCGGAACTAGGGCTTCTGCTGAGCGCTAGCAAAAATATAGAAACTCAACCAGGGATCAATGCAGGTGGACACTGTCAATTAGTGTTTAGATTCTTCCCGATACCACATTGAAAGTATACAGCCACAACGAGATCCATTAACAGGAACCCAGAGTATGACCAGGGTTCTTTGATACAACCTACCCTGAAGAGTTTAACATTGTTTTGTGAAACATCAATACCCAACCTATCAGAATCAAAAAAGGACAAGTTGTAGCACTGGCCCAAGTGGCCAATTGCCAAGAGTTGGGTCTTTACATGCAGTAGAGGATTTTAATGAGCTCAAGTTTGGGGAGGTAACCCTAAAC